>JABSNV010000162.1:0-35000 GCA_024085815.1 Flaveria linearis | reverse complement strand
AAGAATTCGTATATTAGTTTAGTTTGGTTGTTCAGACCTGGATTCTTGGTTTTGTCTTTTTTTTGAACGACAACAAAATATTCATTCAAAAAAAAATCTACTAGCAAGATGCTAGTAATCAATTGTTACAACTACATTTTCACCCAATTATAATGAAAAACTACTCCATTTACACCATGTTAATTTTTTTTAATTTTGATCTACTACTCACTCAAATGAATGATAACTCCTTAATATCTTCCACCAATGTGTTAAATCTTGGTTTTGTCTAGGGATGCATCATGCATCTTAAGATTTGTTGTTTCGTGAATTTCATAAAAGTGAAAATCCCTAAAATTGTCTAGAATTGACACCTAAATTCTCTTGATGACATTGATCAATGTTGTTATCTAATAGTTGTGTTTGAAAATGAATATAATTTTAAAACATCCACCCACTTTGAAACTATACATGGAACTTTAATAAATAATAAGTAATATTCTTGTAAGTAATATAAGTAATCTTTTAATTATAAATATAAACTAACTAAAACTGAAAGAGACCGAGAATTATTTCATTTAAGTTCTATTAAACCTGCGTTACATGTAAAAAAAGTACAATTACATTTACTGGTGCATCTTTTGTATACTATAATATAGATGAGTGTTTTGAGAAAACAATATGACATAAGCAATAATTATGATAAAACCCATTAAAGTCAAACAGTAAACACATTAATCAAAAGTTCAAAACTAGGGCACAAATCTAACTCACTCATTATTATGTTCGCTTGCTATGTCGAGTTTGCAACAATAAGAAAGAGAAAACTCTTATAATGGTCGTGTCTAAAAATGCCTATCATATAATAATCTTTTACTATACTCATTTGATTAGGAAATGAAAAATTAAGATTATGTTATACACGCTCGACTCCAACCTCACAATAACAAACTAAACGACACAAATAGCATATTAACAACCGATTATACGGTATCTATAATTCAAACAATCTAAGGATTATGACTATAACAACTATTAACATTTCATCTAAACCAACATGATAATATTTTATCTATCATATAAATGTATACAAAATTTCATTTACCCCTATATATCCATCATACATATGTATAAAGTTTCAAAGATTTCTTTTACCAAGATATATATATTTATGAAACTAGTTATTTATCAATTGGCAACAAGCTCAAGATAACTGTGAGAATATATATTTATGAAACTAGTTATTTATCAATTGGCAACAAGCTCAAGTCATGTATATTCACAACAAGGTTACAATTTTAGAGACTAACATCTTACTATTGATCTTCTACTTGTTGAACAAAACAAATTTGAAATTCAAATTATTCATGTCGAAAATAATTAGATGAACATTATAAAATATTTCAACTGAATTTTGTATATCTTTTTATTTTAATATTATTATTATTATTATGAGATTATAGTTAAAAAAAGAATTTAAAACATTGGTGGCTGTGGGGTTCGAACCCACGCGCACTTATGTGCAAAAGATCTTAAGTCTTCCACCTTAACCACTCGGGCAAACCACCAATTTGTTTTCGATCTGCTTATAACTTATTTTAAAACTCCTATCAGAAGACGCTTTATCTTTTTACCAATTATTTTGCGTAACGTTTTTTTTTCTACCAATAAAAAACAATCGATTAACCTTGTAACAAGTCCTACTTACCTAATCAGCATTGAATCACCTATATAAGTCTATAACCATGTATAATAACACGATCCCTACTCTGGAGCTAGCAATTTATATTACATGACTTGAAATTGTTGTGTATTTCGTGGCGGAGCTTGAAACTTACTGGTGGGGGTGAGGGGGGGGGCAAAAGTCTCGAGACCCAAATCAGGAGAAGCCGGACTCAATACGTATAAAATTTTCGTACGAAATACACATAAAGTTCCACATCCAAGCGAAAAAACATGGGGGTCATGCCCCAATTATACTTTGCACTTGTGCGTATCGGTGGGGATCGACCAAAGGCTTACAAACAGAGATTTGAGTATGATGTTTGCGGGAAAAGTTTAGAGAGTAAAAGTACTTAAACCTAATCAAAGTGCATTTGGCTGTTAATCATTGAAGTTTATACATTCGACTCTCTATTTATAGACACACGTTCATTCATCATCAACACTTACATTTCGATAGAAAAACTCTTGCACTTAAAGCAAAGGAGAACCACCAACCCACTGCTCACTACTTTTAACTTATAAACTAATAAAAGACGTGATTAAAATAAACTACTAATAACTCGACCCATCTAAACAAACCCACGAACTTAGCTCTATGACCTGGTTTGACCCATCAAGATTAACTTCTACATTGATTTGACGTATAGACGACCATATGCTCAAGTTCTAAACCCACACTCCTTGAATCTTTTAGATTTGATGATCTCACACACGAAAAAAAAAAGAATGCTTCAATCTATAAACACATGTTTTGAGATCCCTTTAAACTCGCAAGCAAGAAGAAATGACCTAACATGAACAAGAAGATCATGTCAAGTAAGCCAAGGAGCGGACTTGCTGACGAACCAAACAAGGTGTTACCTTCCAACACCTTGTGTTGCGCGTATAGGCAAGTCATCCTTGGCTACCAAACACGAACTCTTCTCTTCATGTAAGAGCGTCTCTTCGAGATATGTTATTAGTTTTGGTGTGAACAAGTATTAGTAAACCGCCTATTTATAGCCCACATATGTTAATCTAGTGGCCAATAGAACCATATGAATACATGATTCTTTTCCTTTTCAATGCAGTTTTCAATTTTCTACCATTATCAGCATCTTTAAGAGAATATATCATATGGACCTAATTCTTTATGCCTGTATAAAGAACATATATAGCAGTCAATGGCCAAAAATTTAGCATGGGAGTTGACTTAAGCTACTTGATATGATGCCTCTTTGAAAGATTTTCTAATATTCTTCAGGTTTCCATTTAGTGATTTATACTCCTAAAAGAGTCGTTGGATCAATCGACTAAAGTCCTGAGAACATGTTCTTCTGTCACATTGATTACAGTTGTTTCTCTTAGTTTGTAACTCTTTAATGCCAAAAGTTTACATGTTTATACACATGAAATTTGAAGAATATGTTTAGATCACAAGCACTGCATTTTACATTTTAGGCTGAAGTTTGACTTTTAGTACATATGCAGCATGTCACCCTGCTTTGGAACAAAATTTTCTACAAGTTTCTTGATGTTTTTGGATTCCTTTCAAAAAGTCAAACTATCATGGAGTCATGGGCACCAATTGGAATATATGTATATGAAGATCCTCAACGTTTCTTTTATCTGATTGCATCAAGTCATGCCTGCAAGTAACTATATTTGGTTTTCTTCATTGAGATAATGCAGTAATGAAATATTCATCATGTTCTTTTTATTAGATATTAAATTAAACTTGTTACTATTATTATTCTTATTTATTCAGAAACTCTAGTTGATTAGTATTATTATCAGGTAACGCAAATTAGAAGCCGTTAACATCCCGTTAACATGCGAATCGTTATGATGGCTGTTAACCGGCACCATACTCAACAGTTGCAACGGTTATCCTTTACGGTTATCCGCATTTTTCCTTGTATATATACATTATCATTGCATCAATATTAACCACGAAGATTTATACTTCTTATACTAGTGCTTGTGGTAGTAATCAAGTACTTTTAAATTACAGATGTTCATTCTCTTTATCTTTTCAAGAAGTTTGAACATTGCAACCTAAGGGATAATCACATTAATGACCATTTTGTATATCCATATTGGCTTGAAGTTTGACTTTTAATTTTAGATATTTAAATGTCTAACATAACTGATGTAGCGACGGAGTGAAATCGAAGCTCAAACACGTTGATTCTGCAAATACCCGTGATGATCTTCACCCAAACCCCAAATTCGACCCCCAAGAGTCACGAATTTGAAAAAACAAACTTTAATTTCAGAATTGATCAAATGGTCATCCAAATTACATCAACATAACTTAAGCAAAAATTCGAACGGGCCTAAAGCAAACAACCATGGGCCAAACAAAAGCCCAAAACAAAATCCAAAAACTAGAAAAAACATAAAAAGTGGCCCAAAAACCCATTTAGACGTCTTATTTTGGAAAAATAACAGGATAACCCGTCTATGGCTGGTTACCCTGACGTAGCCCTCGTATCCACGGTCGTTTTGACTGGTAGCACGTCGGAAACGGAGGCTCATAGCCCAGGTTAAGCCCATTTTCGTGCAGCGCGGTCTTAGGCCTCCAGAAACATTAAGGTCCGGTCTTCAACACTTGGACCCGCATCAATAACTCAAATGGGATCTTTGATGAGAGTATTTTCAAAATCACTGATAATTCGTTATAAATTTAATCGGCTTATCACCACTAGAAGGTAAGTGCAATGTTAACAAGGGATTCGGTTTCATTTTATCTCGAGATTTTATTCACCACAATTTATCTTATAGGACTAAGTAGTAGACTTTGAGCTATATTTAGAACAGTGGGACTAAATCAATAACAATCTTTTTACACGTCGGTGATGCTTCTTGTATTCTTTTTGAAGATAACTTTTCTATAATGACTAGCAAGCATCGCTCTAGATGGAACGAACATGGCCAGTCCTGAGGATTTTAGTGCCTTGGACGGACTGAAAAAAAAAGGCCTTGGGCCCTAACGAATTAATTACATAAACTAATTTTTTTAAAAGAAAACATATGCTTACCAATAAACGTAACAACATCATAGTATTAGAATGACATAACCTAATAACTAACCGATAAATCTTTCTATTTGACTTCGTTGCTGTGCCGATTTAAGTTGGATTTTTTTTTTCTTTTGTCACTTGCTGGCCGAGAATTGAGATTTGGGTTACTATAAAAATGGGCTTTTAGTTGGGTTGATAAAATTGAGTTACAACTAATAAGAAGAATTGTATTTGGATTAAAAGATAATTAGATTAAACTTATTAATTGGGTTAAACGGGCTATTATAACTATTTAAAAAAACTTATATTTATAATAATAAAAATTAGAAAAATAAAATTTCTATAATTTTTTGGGCGCTTGAGCGAGTGGGCCCTGGACGGTTGTCTAGCCTGCCCCTCCTCAGAGCTGGTTGTGGGAACGAACACCATTAACACACGGTACATAGAGAAAAACAAGCTGGATGGTCAAGCTTAGGCGATAACACAAGACATCTCAAAAAACCTACATATTCGAGGAATGTTATTTCAAACCCTTCCCAAATACTTGAATTGACTTGAATCATGTCTATTATCAACCTTGATCAATTATAAATGTTAGGGTCAAATGAATTAAAATGTCATAAGATGAACTATGCATGTGACACCATGTATTTATATAGGCACATCATGTGCTTATAGTTTCTTTCTCGACTGTGAATATATTCATTTCAATGTATCAATACATTATTTGTTCCGAGAACATCCACAGTTAGGCGTGGCAGTCCTATCCTTGGTTTCTTCTGAATACCTTTGTATCTTGATTGGACAAAACATACCCTAGTGAACTCAATTAGGATCATTCAAATAGCTAGGATCTTGAGAAGGATAGAAAAGTTTACTTTATTTTCCAAAAATCTCTTATCATTTTCCTTTGATCATATATATCACTTATGCATTGTTAATTCTACAAACCATTTAAGCCACAAAAACCAAGAAAAGTAATGAATATTGATATGCGAGCCTATACACATACCTTGTGAGGGCTCCCCGTCATATAAGGCAGAGAGAAATTATTATTTGAAAAAAAACTCAAAAACCCTTCACACATTTGTAACAACTCAGACCCTCAAGTCCTTAACCACTTGATAGAAGACACATGAGATAAGATATATAAGAGATACTACATATTGAATCCAAGAAACAAAGCCAAATCTAAGGCCTAAACAAATATACAAACTTAAGCTATATTCTAGAGTAACCTACTGACCAAGTCTTCATATGCCCTAAATTTGTCGAGTATGGAGCCTTTTGCCAACGATCGGGCTTAGGCCCATAACGATTATGCCTAGTTGTAGTTTACTTGTTAATCAAGATTAACTAAAGATTAGCCCTTTATATACTACTCTTATGTACTTCAATTTTTATGAGCACCAAAATAATATACACCCTAGTAGGAGCACATTAGACATAGGTCACACCGACCAAATCACTTTAGATCTTCATTCATTCTCTTAAATTCTTTCCTGTTTTGTTTTTGTGTGATTTATGGTTACATTCAATACCTAACATAATTCTCATGATTAAAATTGACCTCATCTATGCTCGGGGCTAACTTGGCCTCTTTCAAATAAGAGTATATTCTAGTGTGGTATAAAGTTCCAAACACAAAAACATGCAAATGAACTGGTTGGAGCTGTACCAAACTGAAATTGAAAACTCAAGATAGTACTTCACTGTAATCATTGGCTCCCCGTCACATAAAGCAAAGATAAAATATTATTTGAAGAAAAAACTCACAAACCCTTTACACCTTTGTAACAACTCAGACCCTCAAGTCCTTAACCCACATGATAGAAGACACATGCGATAAGATATATAAGAGGGAACTACATATTGAATCCCAGAAACATCGCTTAATCTAAGCCCTAAACAAATCTACAAAATTAAGCTATATTCTAGAGTAACCTGCTGACGAAGTCTTTATATGCCCTAAATTTGTCAAGTATGGAGCCTTTGTAGGCATGAGGCCCAATTATGATTAACTTGTTAATCAAGATTAACCTAAGATTAGCCCTATATACACTAGTCTTAATTATGTACCGAGCACCAAAATAATATATACCCTAGTTGGAGCACATCGGACGTATGTCACACTGACCAAATCACTTTAGATCTTCATTCATCCTTTTAAATTCTTTCTTGTTTTGTTATTGTATGATTCGTGAGTGCATTCAATACCTAACATAGTTCTTATGGCTTAAACTGATCTCATATATACTCGGGGATAACTTGGCATCTTTCAACATTAGTATAGTCTAACATGCATATAAAGTTTCAAACACAAAAACATGCAAATGAATTGGTTGAAGTTGTACCAAACTGAAACTGAAAAGTCAAGACGTGTAGATTAGCATTGTAAATGTGGGCTCAGGTAGCTCGTTTAAAAACAGAGCTAAGCTAATTCGCTTATCTTAACGAGCTCAAATTGTAGGCTTGGGAGCCATCTTGTTTATTTGGATGAAGCTAGAATTTAGGGGGCGTTTGGTTGGAAGGAATGGAATGGAATGGAATGAAATTAAGAAACTAGTATAATTTTCAAGTAAAATTATGTTTGAGTGGGTAATAAAATATAAAACCCAAAGGAATGTTTCACCTCAAATTCCTTTGGTCGTGGGATTTCAAATTCCCTCTCTAGGTGGAAGGATTTTGAAATCCTACGACCAAAGGAATTTGAGGTGAAACATTCCCTTGGGTTTATTTTTGATTGCTCACTCAAACACAATTTTATTTAAAATTATACTAGTTTATCAATTCCATTCCATTCTTTCCAACCAAACGCCCCCTAAAGAATTTGCACATGAAGGCACATGGAGTACTCACAACAGCAACTAAAAAATAGAAACACATACTTCTATTAATTAGTTAAATGTCGATACATGGTAGGAGAATTTATACCTAGGATTTTGGAGGTTTAATAATAATTTCTTATTAACTAACTAACTAAGTAACATACAGGTAGGGTAAATACTGTTTGACCTGTGACTAAGTAATAAATACAAATCTTTGACTTGCGTTATCTGACCTCTAGTTTGACTTCAAATTGACTACTAAATTACATAGATTACTTGATTAAATCTTCTAACAATCACTCCCTAATAAAGATGATCTTAAAGTTTCTTATGTTCATCTAATTTTGTAGTATATTTCTTCCTTATTTGTTTGAAATCAACTTAGAAACATTTTGAAGATCTCCAATCTTTGATGCATAAAGAAATGTCACTTTTTTCCCTTGATCCTCTTGATATTCAGCTTCCCTTTGACCCGTATGATCTAAAAATTAGGCAAACCATTAGTCCATCATGGTTTCCTGAAATATGAATCTTCTTTGTTTGATTTTCTTTATGGCCTATCCTAATATAAAATTCTTGTTTCTAACTTCACTAGTGTCTCGTTTGAATTCTGGTTTCTTCAATTGAAAACTTTGACACAGGTTCTGGGCCTTTAATCAGTGATCCTTCATGTTGATTGTTGTTGTTGGTGATGTCTAAATCGATAATCACTTCCTTTGTTATCGAATGTGGTTATAATTTGATTCTATAACACCCCAATCCGGCTAGGGTTGACATGTCACCATTACAGAAATCATAATAAAAACATATTTCCATGAATACTTAAATATTTGATTTACAAATAATACTCAATGACCTTATTATCTAATTCGTCATAATTATCAATCTAAGTTCTCAAAATTCTCAAGCTCTCTTCACAACTATAAAACTATGATTTTCTATAATGCTCAATGACCTTATTATCTAATTCATCATAATTTTCTATACAACTACGAACTTACCAACTATTTTTAGTTGACACTTTTAGTATGCTTTTAAGGAAACGGAAATTAAAGATATCTTGGCTAGTTATATGTTTTGAAGAACCTCACGTAGCAGCCGTACCAAGTTCTAGAAGCCCAGTCTTTGAAGCATTTAAGTATAATTTCAATGTATTTAGATTTTGATATTTTCTTGTAAACAATGTTGTTCTTGATATTCAGTCTAGTCGCACTCCCGCTGCTTCCGCTGTACGCTGAAAGTGGGGGTGTGACACCTCATCTATGGTAGGGGCTAACTTGGTCTCTGTTAAACCAGATTACATTATTACAATGTAGTCTGCAAATGAAGTTACAAAATTAAAGAGAAAAGAAAAGCAAATGAATTGGATAGAGTTTTACCAATTAAGCTATGATTGAAAATTTCTAGATAGTACTTCATTGCAATCATCAGTCCTAGAATATTATACATGCTTCCTTTTACTTTTGTGGTTCTTCATGTAAAAGACAAATCATTTTCGCAACAATAAGCTCTTCATTTTTCAATTTACAACATTAATTCTAATACTTTTTCACATTTTACCATCTACACCTGCTGTTGTAATCAAGAATACAATGCCTAACATGGGAAAAATAGTCTGTTAGGTTAACTAAGAACTGACTATCTGACAAGCCAAATAAAGTGTTATAATTAACTATCACCTTATGTTGATATTAGGCAAGTCATCCTTGGCTGTCAAGACCTTTTTCTTCATGTAAAACATTGTTTTTTACTCTCTTATCAATTGTACTTGCTTCCATTGTCCAAGCAAAACGTCTACTTAATTATAGAGCATCGTTAATCATTGGTCTTTTAAAATTCCATAATGCCACCTTTGGCAAAATATATCTAGTTTCTTTACTTGATGAATCCAATTCTATGTGGCCATAAGATGGAAACTGAACAAAATACAGAATTAAAAAAAATACTATTCTTCAACAGGTGCCCATAATCTTGAATAGGAGTTGTCTTCAGCTACTTGATTCCTCCTTCAAGAGTAGCTGATCGCAATATAAATTGTGTCCATTTGACTATACAATCGACATAATTCTTGTTGATTTGTGACCTTATTGCATGGTTCTTTTTGTCATTAATTGGCTGCATTCATCTCAATAGATCGGCTAAGTTCGAACCACAAGGTACGTTACATACCTCTTGCCAACACTACCTTTTAGACCTAGATTTGAGTTACTAGTTACTTAATATTTAGTTTTATTTTAGTAATGTATTAGACTAGTACACAAGTCCTTTTATGTCTCACATGTTTAACATTTGAATACATGTAGATGTGCAATATAAACTATAAAGGAGCATATTAGATCTACTAGAAAATAATACGTACGAGTTGCTCATATCCATCTTGTTCTCCCTTTATTACATGTGCAAATTGTTTATACTCTTATATTCTTAAGAATCCCATATAATGCTTTGAGACGCATAAACGTATGTCCATTTCGAATTTTCACATCCGTATCAAAGTTAATTTGACCTTCAGGTCTAAGGGCGGCCCATAAGCTTGTAAAAACAAGCTAGGGTTTTAGACCCACTTTAGGTAACAGGCCACCAAATATGCCCAACTCCAACTTAAGCCCATAAAAATTATAGTTCAAAAACTCAGGGTTTCCAAATTCCACATGGATCGAGCATTCGAGCGGTCGCCATTAATTGCAGATTCATGATGAGCATTCAAGGATTTCGAGCACTTGAGGGATCGAGCATTCGACTGGCGGGGGAATCGGAAACGAACGGACGAATTGCTTCGGCTTTCTGCTAGGCTGCTCGATTAATTGTAGATTCATGATGTCGCGATTTTCAGATCGTTGCTAGGCTGCTCAACGAATTGCTTCGGTTTCCTGCTAGGCTGCTCGATTAATTGCTTTAGCTTCGGTTTTTTGCTAGGCTTCGCTTTGGCTGCTAGGCTGATCGATTTCACTCAAATTGTTGTGCTTTACTTCTTCTCAGTACTACTAGGCTGCTCGATTCCATCTCAAATAAGGTAAGTTGTGCTCTAATTTTTTACTTTCATTTGGCTTGCTTACTTGGGATTTCATATTTGCTTAAATATTTGATTTGGGATTTCAGGTTTGATAGAATCATTGTATCACCTTATTGAATTTGTAAATTGTAAATTGTAAATTGATTTTGAGTTTGATTTAGGAGTTGCTTTGGTACTTTAATTCATTTAGTCATCTAGATTTGATCGAACATGCCAAAATAAATTAGAAACATAAATCAGGTTGGACCAAAGAGAAAAGAAAAGAAAACAAAAAGCTTTAATTGAATCTGAAAAAGAGTCATTGTTAAAATATATAATGGTAAAAAATAAAGATGTTCAAAACAATCCTAATAAACAATCAAATGATGCTCAAAATCAAGAACATCAAAACATTAAAAAAAATTAAAACTTATTTCTTTAAGTAAGTTTATAGCATCATCACAACATTAAATTTTTTTTAACTCCGCAATAATAAACTTTTTTAGTTTATTATTTCCGGTCCAAGCCCGGATAAAGGAGGGGTGTCTTTTTATAATAATGTTTAAAAAGGCCTCAAATTTCAGTTTTGCTTTAGACCTCTAAAAACATTGAGACGCCACTGCTTCAGTCCGACACATGCAACATGGAACACACACCTTTAAACATATCTTCTTGAAGATTTAATGATAGATTCTTGCATTCCTATAAAAGTCAAAGCATCTAATCTTTGTTTTAATGGATATATGCATCTTAAATTCCTCAATGTTTGCTTTCTGCCTTTAAAAATTAGCCATGCATCCAAGTTGATATGTTGCACTAACAATGTTCTGGTTAATTACATGTGTTGTGAATTTGTTTCTTTGTATTCCATGAGTAAAGGCCAAAAATTATGATCTGAGTTTGTTTCAAAAATTGGATTTATAGTATTCTTTATTGTTTCTTCTCGATACCTTTGTATCTTGATTGGATAATGTAGGATAATCTTGCGGGTCAACGGGTCTTATTTTGCGCAAGTCGCGTCATTAGAAAGTTTTATTTTATTACATGTTTGTAGTAAATTCAGTTTAATTAAATGTTATTGGGTCATTATAAGAAACATGGGTAGATAGAGTGTGTCAACCCACCCCATGCATGTCTTTTGCATGTTTTCTTTTTATTAAGGGGTGAGTCTTTATTTATTAATGGAATGCAATGAGTAATTTCAAGTGAGCAAAACAAAAAATTCAGTTGCATGTGTTTCTTTTCTTTCTTTTCGTTTGTGAGTTTTCAAGCAACCAAAAAAGCCATAAATTCCTTTCACATTTTGAGTTTGTACCAGCAATTAATAACACATGCTCCGGTGAACTCAATTAGGATTGTGGTAAAAGAGTGTGAAAAACTCGCCCCAAAGATCCGAGCAGTAATTGGTAATATTAATTCGACGCGGAACGGAATTATTGTATCAAGCGTAATCAAGCACCAAATAGAAAAAAGTAATAGAGACACAAGGATTTACGTGGAAAACCCAAATCGGGAAAAACCACGGGTGGCGGAAGCCGAGAAACAATCCACTATAATTTGCAGTGTTTATAGTGTTTGGAGAAAAGGAAGAAAAATATATAATTTGTATATTAAGGTGTTGTGGTGGTTTTTGGTATTGTTGTGGGTTTTGGTACAGCTTAAAATGAAAGATTTCAAGTCTATTTATAGTGCATTCTTGCCATCCATCTTTGAAAAACTTGAAACCATCCATTTTAGACTTCATGCCATTGCCATCCATTGTAGACTTTGAATACCATCCATATGTGAATTTAAGCACCATCCATTATTGACTTCAAATTTGAAAGGCACTAATATATTCCACAATCTCCACCTTGACTTCGAAATGCAGCAAGTCATAGATTGATTATCAAACTCCAAAACTCCATAAGAACCTGCAATCACTATATAGGAAAAAATTGTTTCCGAAAAAGATAAATACTTCCTCCACCACGAGCCTATCTGGCTCAGTTGCGATTAGAAATACCCATCAAGTCCAAACACAGTTTGAACTTGGCTATCGGAAGACTCTTAGTGAACACATCAACGGGATTATAATCTGTATCAATCTTGTCTATGACACAATCACCTTTCTCAACGATATCACGCACAAAATGATAGCGAATATCAATGTGCTTTGTTTGGTCATGAAACATCTGATCTTTACTCAAGAAAATAGCACTTTGATTATCACAGAAAATTTTGGTAACCTTTATTCTATCATCGAGTTCTCTAATTAATCCCTTCAACCAGACATCTTCCTTAACTACTTCTGTAATCGCCATGTATTCTGCCTCGGTAGAAGACAGTGCCACCGTAGACTGTAACTGGGCTTTCCAACTAATAGCACAACCATGAAAAGTAAACACATACCCTCTAATCGATCTTCGTTTATTCAAATCTTTGCCATAATCTGAATCAACATATCCAAGTACCTCTGTGTTTGATTTACCATAACGTAGACACATAGAAGACGTACCACGCAGATAACGAAATATCCACTGCACTGCTTTCCAGTGTTCTTTCCCCGGGTTCCCTATATATCTACTGACCATGCTAACAGCATAAGCCAAATCAGGGCGCGTGCAAATCATAGCATATATCAAGATCTAACAACACTAGAGTACGGTACGCGTGCCATATAAGCCATATCAGTCTCAGTAGTAGGACTCAAAGCGGATGATAGCTTGAAATGAGCTGCAAAAGGTGTTTTGATAGGTTTTGCTTCATGCATATTGAAGCGTCTTAGGACTTTCTCAATATAACTTTTCTGAGAAAGATGCAGGACCCTAGACTTCTTGTCATGAACAATTTCCATACCTAAAATCTTTTTGGCAGCTCCTAAGTCCTTCATTTCAAAATCAGCCTTCAACTGGTCTTTTAATATCTCTATCTCCTTCATATCTTCCGCTGCGATCAACATGTCATCCACGTATAAGAGTAAGTAGATCTTTGAACCATCGTCACAGTTCTTGTAATAAACGCAGCTATCACAGGTGCACCTTTTGAATTTGTGATTGGTCATAAATGAATCAAACCTCTTATACCATTGTCTAGGAGACTGCATGAGGCCATAAAGAGGTTTATTCAGTTTACACACGTAGTTCTCCTTGCCAGGAACTACAAAGCCTTCGGGCTGTTGCATAAAAATCTCTTCCTCAAGCTCACCATTTAAGAAAGCTATAGTAACATCCAGTTGCTCTAACTCATAATCATTAGAAGCAACCAACCCCAACAATACATGAATGGAAGTATGTTTGACAACTGGGGAATAAATGTCAGTATAGTCAATGCCAGGAATCTAACCGTAGCCTTTAGCTACTAACCGAGCTTTGTACCTTGGTTTCTCGGTTGGGTTGATAGGTTCTTTGAGCTTGTAGACCTACTTGCATTTGACTGGCCTTTTCCCTTTTGGAATAGGAACTAAAACCCAAGTACCATTTCTTTACAAGGATTACATCTCATTATGCATAGCAATCATCCAATCACTTGAGTCTTTAGACTTGATAGCCTCATCATAATTAACAGGCTCCATTCCTGACTTAATATCATCAGGAACAGTAAGAGCATGAGCAACAAAATCAGTTTCAGCATACCTCCTCGGAGGAATAATTTGTCTTCTTGGCCTATCTCTTGCAATGCTTCAAGTAGTAGCATGTGTGAAGGTGTTGAATCCTCAACAACAACATGCTCATTTGGCGAGGAAGACTCTTGATGCTCAACTGTACTCTGATTGGTAGTAGGTGGAGTAGGAAGCTCCACCTCCACTTGAGATTGCTCTTTTGAAGAGTCTGTAACTGGTTGAATCATTCTAGACTCATCAAAAGTAACATCTCTTGAGATAATAACTTTCTTCTGATCAAAGCTTCATAACTTGTAACCTTTTACCCCTTGATTGTACCCAAGAAAAACGCATTTTATTGCTCTTGGTTCTAACTTTCCGTTGTCAACACGTGCATATGCTGGACATCCAAAAGGTTTTAAACCAATCAGCAGGTTTTCCAGACCATAACTCAAACGGAGTTTTCTTCTCAATTGCTCGTGATGGTGATCGGTTGATAAGATAGCAAGTAGTCGAAGCAGCCTCCGCCCAAAATGACTTTGGCAATTTGGAATTAGAAAGCATACACCGGACCTTTTCCATAATGGTGCGATTCATCCTTTCGGCTACACCATTTTGTTAAGGTGTATAGACCATCGTGCGATGTCGAGTGATGCCTTCCTTTTGGCAATAGACATTAAATTCTTCTGAGCAAAACTCAAGCCCATTATCCATGCGAAGATACTTTACCACCAATCCTGACTGCTTTTCAACCTGAACTTTTCAATTTCTGAAGGTAGAAAAAACGTCTCCCTTGTGTTTTAAGAAGAAAGACCACACCTTTCTGGAAAAATCATCAATTATAGTGAGCATATAATTAGCTCCACCTTTCAAAGTAACTTGAGCCGGTCCCCATAAATTCGAGTGGACATAGTCAAGTGGTCCTTTCGTTGTATGAATACCACTCATAAAACTCACCCGTTTTGCCTTGCCATATACACAGTCTTCACAGAACTCTAAATCAACAATCTTTTGTTCACCAAGTAATCCTCTTCGACTCAATTCGGACATGCCTTGAAAACTCATATGGTCGAGTCAAAGATGCTAAAGACGGGACTGATCTAGATTAGAAAGAGACTTTAAAATAACAACAGCATCACTCGAAATTGTTTGCCCGTCAAGAAAGTAAAGGTCTGAGGTTTTTCGCATGGCCCTCAGTTTGTCGGAACCATCTTTGAATACCCTGAGAACTCCACCTTTACAAGCAAACTCGTATCCCTTTTTATCAAAGGAGCTGAGAGATAACAAGTTTCTTCTGAGGTCAGGAACATATCTAACATTCCCAATGGTTTGGATAACTCCGTCAAACATACGAATTCTTACTGAGCCATGTCCAACAACTTGACATGTAGTATTATTGCCCATTAAGACATATCCCTGGTTAGCCTTTTCAAATGTATAGAACCAACTTCTGTTATGACACATATGAAAAGTACAACCAGAATCAGCTATCCACTCACATGTGGAATCCAGTTTATCTGAATAAACTGTCAGGAGTTCTCCAATACAACCGTCCTCTACTACATCGGCTTCACCCGAAGTGCTAGCTTGTTTACCATTTGTTGCTGCTTTCTCTTTATTCTTCAACTTGAAACATTCGTCAATCGTATGTCCCTTCTTGTGACAGTAATTGCAAAACTTTCGTTTGCCTTTAGACTTGGATCTCATTCTGTTGGAAGATTGAGGGTTTTTACCCCTATATATTGTTCTTTCTCTGGCATTTAAACCTTCGGCTTTCACATCACTAGAAACACCACCTGTAATATGCTTCATCTTTTTTTTTGAATCCAAAGCTGTATAAACTTCATCTAAGACAAGAGTGTCACGGCTATAGATGATAGTATCACGAAAATGGCTGTAGGATTCGGGCAATGATGACAGCAAAAATAAAGCCAAATCTTCATCTTCATATTGAACATCCATATTCTCTAAGTTATTGACTAACTTTTTGAATGTAGAAATATGTTCAGCTAAAGAACCTCCTTCAATCATTTTGAGATTGAACAACCGTTGCTTTAAATGCAACTTGTTTGGTAAGCTCTTAGTCATCAACAATTGCTCCAACTTTAGCCATAAAGAAGCCGCTGAAGTTTCTTTCAAAACATCTTGCAAAACATCGTTTGATAAGTGCAAACGAATCTGGGATAGTGCCTTGAGATCTTTCATCTCCTTTTCTTCTTCGGTCCATGACGCGGGCATCTTTTCACGCACCAAAAGTGCCTTGTGTAAATCCATTTGAATAAGAACGTCTCTCATCTTTACTTGCCATAGAGGAAACCTGGTGTTTCGATCTAACAATGGAATATCAAACTTCATTGTAGACATGATTTATCACTTGATAAAATAATTCCAATAAACTAATATTGAAACCCGTATGCTCTGATACCAATTGTTGTAAAAGAGTGTGAAAAACTCGCCCCAAGGATCCGAGCAGTAATTGGTAATATTAGTTCGACGCGAAACTGAATTATTGTATCAATCGTAATCAAGCACCAAATAGAAATAAAGTTGTAGAAGACTACATAAGGCTCGGCAAAACAACAAACACCGAAAATAAAGATGACAAGCGAAAGTTGGAGTCACGCGAGAGGCAGTTTCCACGCGAAAGGAACAACCGCACGAAAGGATGAGCCGCGCGAAAAGTGTGTCGCGCGAGAACTGTTTGTTTTAGTCTAAATTTGTAATTTTCGCTTTGTAAAGAAGTTTTTGATCATTTTCATTTCAGATCTCTTGTATCACTGTGTGTTTTCGCACAAGACCTGTTATAGGTTGTTTTGTTCAATACAAGAAGTATATTTTGATCAATTCAATTCTTTTCTTATTCCAATCATGTTTACATTCCGCATTCACATGATTGAGATCGTGGTTTGATCATTTCTGGGAGAAATTCACTTTTTTACAATTGGTATCAGAGCATTAGGTTCTAGAACCACGATTTGAAGAAGTTTTGGATTGATTTCTACTCATTTCTGGTGGTATTCATCATTGGTTACTTGAGATTAACCCATGGTGATGTTATG
The DNA here is from genome assembly GCA_024085815.1 of Flaveria linearis. Lineage (NCBI taxonomy): Eukaryota > Viridiplantae > Streptophyta > Magnoliopsida > Asterales > Asteraceae > Flaveria > Flaveria linearis. The sequence goes on along the minus strand of JABSNV010000162.1, from coordinate 17,832 downwards.
CCGCCAAAATTTGAGAATTTGGATTGAATTGGACTGAATTAATTGAATTTGGACCTAAAATTGAAAGATGAAATAGACATAATGATCTTAGGCGACAGTGATGGAATGGTTTTCATGGATTAAATCAAGTTTTTGAAAGTTAATTTGAGTGTTGTTTTGCGCGAATCGCATAAGTGCAATGAACAGATGCGAAATGGTGTTTTCGCGTGATAACTGTTATCGCGTGAATCCTGTTTTCGCGTAAGGTTTGAATTTCACAAACATGGTTTTTCGCGTGAAACTTGTTTTCGCATGAACTGTGGTTCTCGCTTGAAAAGCTATTTTCGCATGATAGTTTGTTTAACTTGAAAAATTGTTTTTCGCATAACAGTTGTTTTCGTATAACTTGTCATTGTCAAGTTAATAAGGGCGTCGCGCGACTGAGATAGTCATTTGCAAATTTTTCTAAGTGCTGAAGTATTCATTTTAGCACAAATGAATTTTTATTGATAATATTTTCTAAGTGTGAAATTTGCACTCTTATGTGACTGAGATCTTATTTGTTGAAATTTTTCTAAGTGAATAAATCTTTCTTATGCATAATTAAGTTATTTCAAATTGTTCTAATCATGTTTGTTTATGACAATGCAGATGGCACAGATGATTTTTAATAAAAATCACAACTGTGTAGCCTATTTAGATGACGTTCCTGAGGGAAAGGAACTTTTTACATCTATGATTGAGGGGCTAAAGAATTCACGGATTGTTTATGCCATATCTGCTGATCCAGCAATTTACTCAGAACTGATTGATTCTTTCTGGAGCTGCTGCTCTGGAAAAAGACCAAGCTGGAAATCAAATCATCACTGCTACTGTCAAAGATAAGAGAGTGACTGTCTCCCAAGCTATTCTGAAAAGAGTACTACTTTTTGATGACCAAGAGGGTGCTCTAACCAGATTGGATGATGATGTTGTTCTTGATTGTCTAATTACAAAGTTCTAAAAGAGTGTAAGTACTTTCAAAGGCTTAAATACGAATAGACTTGGATTATGATTGATGTGTCGATAGGCTTTGCTTTCAGAAATGAAAAGATCATAAGTGAGTGATTAAACTTGAATTAGAGTGATATGATTTAGTGGGGAACATATCAGGATTCTGTGACAATATCAAAATGTTCTAACACAGACTGAGAGTTATAATCTTGTCATACTCAAGCCTGTATTTGTTTGATTCAGTGATTATCATAACTATATATATATATAAAATAAAAAAATAAAAAAACAAAAAGAAATAAAAAGACAAAAAGAAAATAATGAGCAAAAAGATGCCAAAAGGCCATATAGGATATAAGATGCCTAGAAGCACAAATCAAAAGATATGTCTAAAGATATACATACTATATGGTATATATTTTCTATTTTGAGAATATTTTCTGATCATGGAAGGCAAAATCAAAAGATGGGGCATGTAAGTCCGGATGGCTTGTAAGTCTTATACATCTTGAGAGGGCAGATGTAAGTCCGGATGGCTGTTAGTAAGTCCTTAAACTTGTTAATATTCCGTGATTAAGAGATATTTCTCAGGCTAGTTATGCTCAAATAGTTATATTTTAGGCATAAATAAATGGTATTACTGATCAACAATGCATGGTTTAAGTCAATTTGGGGTGACTTGAAATCTCGACAGTGTCTTGGAGGATAATAATTATTTTACAGAAGTTCTGATTGTGGGATCCACTGACTTATGTTAATCAATACAAAACATTATATATATCACTCCTTATGCTTCTGAGTAAAACCTGAAGTATAAGTTTAAAAAGGACAAAAGATATTGACAATCAACTTAACCAGTTATTTTAAATAAAGCTGGACAGAGTCTTGACTCAACAAAGAATTATATGATCTCATTATGAAAATTCTTACAAAACAATATTGATTAATAAACAAATCCGATCTTGATTCTTTAATTGTTTTCATTATTTTGTTATTTTATGTATATTGTTTTCATTTTACTTCTGTGTTGTTTCATTTTAAGGCAAATAAATAACAGATAAATTTTGAAAATTGAAGATTCATTAAAATAAATTGGTCACTTGGTAAATATAATATTTTATTGACATAAATAATTGAGAATAAAAAGTTGATAAATTTGGAAATTTGAAAAATTTGAAAAATTTTCAAAGTGTAAACAAAACTCACGCGAACAGGGTTGTCGCGCGAAATATGATGTCACGCGAAAGGGTTAATCGCTTGAATTATTTGACTTTTAAATACCATTTGTCAGAAGCGAAAAATCACTTTTCGCTTCAGCTCACATCCGAAAACCCTTTTTCGCTTCCATTCAAAACTTCAAAACAGAGATCATTTCACTCTTGATTAGCATTCTGAAACACCACACTGTTCTCATTTCATCTAGAGTGTGATTTAAAGGTATAACATGATTGATTTGGTTACTATAGCAATGAAATGCATAGGGAAACTTAACATCTTTAAAATAAAATCTAATAAATGGACTTAAAAGTTGAAATTGAAAGATGAAATAGACATAATGATCTTAGGCGACAGTGATGGAATGGTTTTCATGGATTAAAATCAAGTTTCTGAAAATTAATTTGAGTGTTGTTTTGCGCGAATCGCATAAGTGCAATGAACAGACGCGAAATGGTGTTTTCGCGTGATAACTGTTATCGCGTGAATCCTGTTTTCGCGTAAGGTTTGAATTTCACAAACATGGTTTTTTGCGTGAAACTTGTTTTCGCATGAACTGTGGTTCTTGCTTGAAAAGCTGTTTTCGCATGATAGTTTATTTAACTTGAAAAATTGTTTTTCGCATAACAGTTGTTTTCGTATAACTTGTCATTGTCAAGTTAATAAGGGTGTCGCGCGACTGAGATAGTCATTTGCAAATTTTTCTAAGTGCTGAAGTGTTCATTTTAGCACAAATGAATTTTATTGATAATATTTTTTAAGTGTCAAATTTGCACTCTTATGTGACTGAGATCTTATTTGTTGAAATTTTTCTAAGTGAAGAAATCTTTCTTATGCATAATTAAGTTATTTCAAATTGTTCTAATCATGTTTGTTTATGACAATGCAGATGGCACAGATGATTTTTAATAAAAATCACAATTGTGTAGCCTATTTAGATGACGTTCCTGAGGGAAATGAACTTTTTACATCTATGATTGAGGGGCTAAAGAATTCACGGATTGTTTATGCCATATCTGCTGATCCAGCAATTTACTCAGAACTGATTGATTCTTTCTGGAGTACTGCTGCTCTGGAAAAAGACCAAACTGGAAATCAAATCATCATTGCTGCTGTCAAAGATAAGAGAGTGACTGTCTCCCAAGCTATTCTGAACAGAGTACTACTTTTGATGACCAAGAGGGTACTCCAACCAGATTGGATGATGATGTTGTTCTTGATTGTCTAACTCGGATGGGATACGAGTACAGATATCCCAGTCTGGAGAAGAAGTGGCTGCCACCGTACTGGAAGGATTTATTTCACGTGGTTATTCACTGTCTGAGCAACCTGAAGGCTGGGATGGACAGTCTAAGTGCTGTGTTTGGATCTTTATTAGTCTTCCTGGTGGATGATCTTCCATTCAGTATATCTGGAGTTATCTTCCAGGAGATGCAGAAAAATGTCACAGCTAATCCGGGACGGAAGTTTATAATGTATCCTCGGTTTATTCAGCTGGTGATTAATGACGCCTATCCTGAGTTTGCCACTCTGAGGTCTCCAAAATATGTTGTACAGACCATCAAGAAGGAGATCTTTACTCATCTTACTGGAGCACGTGGAAACAAGTGCTCAGGAGAAAGTTTTGCTAAGATTGGCAGATTTTCTGAGATAGAAGAAAATGTTGATGATTTAGGAGGAGGTGTTCAAACTGATGAAGCACAGACTGGCACTTCTACGTCTGCTGCTAGAAATGACATCGATGATGAGATTGAAAGATTGTTTGAGGATGAGCCAATGAATGAAGAAAGAATGGAAGGCATTGTTCACTCTGCTTTAAGTTCGAAGACTGCTAGTGATCAGATAGGGAATTCCCTATGTGATTCAAACTGATCAGACACCTTCTACTCCAACTTCCTCAAGACTAAATGTTGATGATAGGGATACTGATTACATCCCTGAGGAGTCTCCAAGTACTTCTGGTAGGCGTAAAAGAATGGCTAGGAGACCAGATTTCCCTGCCAGGAAAAGAGGAAGAGGTGGTGTTCCAAGGAAAACTCGCACTCAGGTGATTGTCACAGAAACTGAACAGCCTATTATTTCTGACACTCAAAGATCACCTGAGAAAGAGACGACTGAAGAAGAACATCCAGCTGGCTCAACTGCTGTAGCTACTGAGACTGAACCTGCTAATGTCTCTAATCCACCAAATGTCTCTGATCCTGGTTTCTCAACTCCACCTAGACAAGAAAATCTGGAGTTTGATATAGATACTTTTCTAAATACTCCTCTAGATTTCCAAGGAAGAGAAGAATCCACCAGTGCTCCTCATTCTATAACTATAGAAGAAAGAGTGAAAAATTTGGAGAAAGAAAGCTTCGAGAATGAAAAGCTGATTGCTGAGTTGAGAAAAGACAATGAAGAAAAGACTAAGATGATTACCATGATTCATCTTGACTCTGCAATAAAGGATACAAGGATAGCCTCTTTAGAGCAACAAGTGAAGAATATGTTTGATTATTCATCTGGGTTGGAAAGGCAGCTGAACGAGCTGAGAGAGTTTATCTCTCAAACCTATTTTCATCAACCACCTGTTATTCGGTCTACAACTGTGGTTGGTGAGACGAGCAGGCGTTCTCCAAGTCCATCTCCTGCAGAAAATATTCAAGAAAGAGAAACGGTCAACGAAGCTCAAGCTACTAAAGAACTGCCAAGTATTAGTACTACTGAAGATGTTCTAATTTCATCTGAAGTACCTATCACTGAAGCTTTTACATCTACAGCTTTCGTTGAGCCAGAACATATGATTACTCTTCCTCTTGTTACTGAAGAAGATGATGAAGATTTGATTGATTATGGTGATTCAGAAGATGATGATGATGATAATGAAAATGAGGATGATGATGACAATGATGATGATAATGATAATGATGATGGTGGAGATGATGGTGGACATGATGGAGGAGATGATGATGATAATAATGATGATGATGATGATGGAGGTGATGTTGAAGGATTATCTTCTAATCCAACTGGTGATACTAGCACTGATAATGTCACTCGACCAAGTGCTAATAATTCAGAAGGATATGATCCTCTTGATCCTGATACTGAAAGTTTGTACGAAAAAGAGCTTTACTCATTCCAACAATCTTCAACTGGTGCTGTAGAAGAAGAGTTTGACGTGTTTAATGATTTGGATGATGAAAATGAGTACACAGATATATTCGGTAACAACTTACAGGAATTATTCAAAGATATCAATCTTGAAGAAGGTGAAATTCCAACTGAGACTGTGAGTGGTTCAACTCCTACTGTTTCATCACAGAAAGATTCTACTAGACAAATTGCTTTATACACTAGAGGAGGTTTACAGTTCAAAGCACCATCACCACCTACTGAAGCTCATTTTCTGTTTGTATCAAATCCGAAACAGAAATATGGTGAAATGTCTCAGGTTATTAGTTAGGGTTATGATGGCGAGAAAAAGTTGTATGTTATAAAGAGAAAGAATGGAGAAATTGATTATCTGAAAAGCACTCAAGACTTCCATACTCTACGTGCTGCTGATCTTTACTCCATGGGAAAATCTCCATTCTTTAATGAAAGCCACTATAGCGAAGCTGAACTAATGAGATCTATGATACGAAGGGAGATGAGAACAAATTTCAAGGACTTCAAAACTGCTAAATCAAAGATGATTGATGACTCTACAAGAATTGATGAAAATACTAAAGCTCCGATGAAAATAAGAGTCTATCAACATCCTAAATTCATAAGAAAAGTCCCAGTTCATGCTTCTGTTCCTCCAAATTCTTTGAAGCAGTTAATTTCTTGGAGATGTGAAAAGGATTCAGGTCATGCTGTGATCAAATATACTGACAGATCATTAGAATCATTGATCCAGCTGACTTAATGAAATTCGGCAAAGACGACTTGATCAAGCTACTACACTGTCCTATTTCAGCTGATGAGTCTGTTTACTTTTTGTCTTGCCAATATGTCTGGATGATAGATCAAATCCTTCGAAATAAATGGTACGCTTATTCTGGTACTTACAAGAGAGCAAATGTTGACTTTGACTAATGATGTTTCACCGAGCCTATGGGGAGATTGTAGAAGACTACATAAGGCTCGGCAAAACAACAAACACCGAAAATAAAGATGACAAGCGAAAGTTGGAGTCACGCGAGAGGCAGTTTCCACGCGAAAGGAACAACCACGCGAAAGGATGAGCCGCGCGAAAAGTGTGTCGCGCGAGAACTGTTTGTTTTAGTATAAATTTGTAATTTTCGCTTTGTAAAGAAGTTTTTGATCATTTTCATTTCAGATCTCTTGTATCACTGTGTGTAAGCACAAGACCTGTTATAGGTTGTTTTGTTCAATACAAGAAGTATATTTTGATCATTCAATTCTTTTCTTATTCCAATCATGTTTACATTCCGCATTCACATGATTGAGATCGTGGTTTGATCATTTCTGGGAGAAATTCACTGTTTTACAAAAGTAATAGAGACACAAGGATTTACGTGGAAAACCCAAATCAGGAAAAACCACGGGTGGCGGAAGCCGAGAAACAATCCACTATAATTTGCAGTGTTTACAGAGTTTAGAGAAAAGGAAGAAAAACATACAATTTGTATATTAAGGTGTTGTGGTGGTTTTGGTATTGTTGTGGTTTTGGTACATCTTAAAATGAAAGATTTCAAGTCTATTTATAGTGCATTCTTGCCATCCATATTTGAAAAACTTGAAACCATCCATTTTAGACTTCATGCCATTGCCGTCCGTTGTAGACTTTGAATACCATCTATATTTGAATTTAAGCACCATCCATTATTGACTTTAAATTTGGAAGGCACTAATATATTCCACAAGGATCATTCAAATACTTAAGATCTTGAGAGATATAGAAAAAGTTTACTTTATTATCCCAATTATCTTTTGTAATTCTCATTTGCTCATATATATCACTTATGAATATTGTTATTTCTAAAAACTATTTTAAGCTATAGAAACCATTAAGTAATTAATATTGATATGAGTAAAAAATATAAAGGTGTATACTCATACCTTGCAAGGCAGAGATAATTTATATATATAAGAATGAACTACATATATATTGGGTCCCAGTAACAAAGTCTAATCTAAGGCTGAAAAAATTGTTAAAAGTAAAGCTATAGTCTTGAGCGTCCCACCGACCAAGTCTTCAATTGCCTAGAGCATATATGCCCGGGGCTAACATTGAAAAACATGCAAGTGAATTGGTTAGAAATGTACGAAACTAAAACTGAAATTTCAAGATAGTACTCCATTGCAATTATCAATACTAGAATATTATACATGCTTCCCTTTCCTTTCATGACTCTTTATCTAAGAGACCAATAATTTTTGCCATTTTATCATCTATAACAACAGTTGTACGTAATTAAGAACACAAGGCCTAACATGAGAAAAAGAGTCTGTCAAGTTAGCAAGGAGTGACCGCCTCACAAACCAAACAAGACATTATAATTTACTGCTATCACCTTGTGTTGATATTAGGCAAGTCATCCTTGGCTACCAAACAAAACTCTTCTCTTCATGTAAGAGCGTTTCTTATTCTTTTATGAGTTTTACATGCATTCGTTATCCAAGCACAACGTCTATTTATAGATAACCATTTATCGATCATTGGTCTTCGAAATTTCATAATGCCACCTTAGGCAGAATATATCTAGTGTCTTTACTAAATGAATCAAATTCTATACGCCCATAAGACAGAAACTGAACAAAATGTGAGTAAAAAGAATACTATTCTTTAACAGATTACCACACTTTTGGAGTTGACTTCAACAACTTGATGCCTCCTTAAAAGATTAGTTGAGATATCAATAGGGTCCATTTGGCTATTCAATCCACATAATTTTCATTGATATATATGTGACCCCAATGCATGATTTCTTTTTTCATGATTGGTTGCATTCATCTAAATAATTTAGCTAAGTTGGAACCGCAAGATTCGTTAAATGCATATTGCCCATAGTCCCTCCAAGACCTAGTTTTAAGTTACTAGTTGCTCGATATTTAGATTTATATTACTTATGCGTGCGAGCACCAGTAGGAGACACAGACTTCTTTTCGGTGAAAGTGGGACTCCACCAAGGATCGGCATTGAGCCCATTTCTCTTCACAGTAGTATTGGATGAGATGACCAAGTCAATACAGGAGCCAGTCCCGTGGTGCATGCTGTTTGCGGATGATATTGTGTTAATATCAGAATCTGAAAAGGTGCTTAACGAGAGGCTAGAACACTGGAGGGTAGCACTAGAGCACAAAGGCTTAAGGATAAGTCGCTCTAAGACAGAATATATGCATTGTAACTTTGGTGGAGAGACTGAAGAGGACACTCAAATTAATATCAGGGTTTGGCGGTCTCACAGAAGTCTAGGTTCAAATACCTGGGCTCATACATACAGGAGGACGGAGAGATACACAGTGATATAACTCATCGTGTTCAATCAGGATGGTGCAAGTGGAGAGCAGCATCAGGGATTTTGTGTGATAAAAGGTTTTCGGCAAAACTAAAGGGAAACTATATAGAGTGGCAGTACGTCCAGCTATGTTATACGGAACAGACTGTTGGGCCGTAAAGAAATTGCACGAGCGATAAATAGAGGTAGCAGAAATGCGAATGCTGAGGTGGATGTGTGGACACATAAGACTGGATCAGATAAGGAACGACGTGTTTTGACAGAGGCTAGAGGTGGCTTGCATCACGGATAAAATGCGAGAGGGAAGATTAAGATGGTCTGGACATGTGAAGAGGACAAAGATATCAGTGTCTGTTAGAGCAGTAGAGAACATCACCCTAGAGGGTAGGAAGAGTAGTGGAAGACCTAAGTTGACTTTGGACTAGATAATTAGGCGAGATATGGTAGAGTTGCACCTCTCTGAGCACATGATCGAGGATAGGAGTGCGTGGAGGCGTAGAATTAAAATTAAGGACTTCTAGTGGGATCTGTGGGTAGGAAGAGCAAAGGAAGACCTGATGCGTGACCACCCGCGTGATGTGTAGGTAATTGACATTTGCACTCTATAGGTGAAACATGCTACTTATTTGATGTATGCACTAGCTTTGAGTTGTTATGCTTATGGGTATAGGTATGCTTACGCTTATGTGATGTATGTTATGCTTATCAATATACTTAAGAATATTGTCTATGCTTATTTTAAACCTTTATGTGATATATACCTATGTGTTGTTTGCTATATAATTTGCTTGCTATCGTCCTCGAGTCGGGGGTCTACTTGGAAGCGGTCTCTCTATCTCTTTAGATTGAGGAATGACTAGCCACCACCTACCTCCAGACCCTGTTTTTAAGCGGGATATACTGGGTTTTGTTTGTTTATTAAATTATGCACAAATCCTTTTATTCTCTTAATGTTTAACATTTGAATACGTGAAGATGTGCAAATGTAAACTATAAATGAGTATAATGGATCTGTTAGTAAAAAATAAGAGTTACAAAGATGTCCATTTTGATGTCACCTTATTATACATGTAAATTGTTTATACCATTTATATTCTTAAAATTTTTTAATAATGCTTTATTTAATTAGATGCATAAGCGTACGGTACACCCACTTCGAATTTTCACATCTATATACATACAACATAGGTTAGTTTCTAGTTTATTACACAAGTTAAATAAATAAAATAGTAAATAGTTAGTAACAAAAAATATTAATTATAAAACGATATTTTAAAATAATATATGATTAAAATTACATATGACTAAATAACTATAAGTAATAAAACAATAATATTATTTTTTTAAACTTTTGTTTTATTTTTATTTTGTTTTTTTTTTCAAAAAAGAAATTTAATCTATTGTTTCAAACAAATCTTAATTTAAAATTTTTAAAAATTTTCTTATGATAACTCCAATCTAATGGCTTATAAAAACTTTAGTTTTTAGAAAACCCCTGATCAGTTAAAATATCTACTTTAAGATTTGATGATAGAATATTCTTGCATTCCTATTAAAGTCCGAGCATATCGTGGTCTCACTGGAATATATGCACCTAAAGGAGTAAACTTTGAGCTATTATTTAGAAATTAGAACCCTAGAATTAACAATCTTGTCGTAGTCTAGTGAAGCTTCTTATAATCTTTTCACAAAAAGTAATAACATTTGACGGTATTTTTCTATAGTTACTAGCAAGCGTCACTTAGAATATAAAACGACACATGCACATATAAGAAACAAAAATAGAAACAACAACACTAAATCATAGTACATGATGAAAAATAGATGGATAGTTAACATAAAACATCCAAATAAACAAGCACTTCCGGAGGAAATTATGTCAAATCTTTCACAAATACTTGAATCTACTTGAATCAATACTTGTTAGCAACCTTTCTTAATTAGAAATTTCAGGGTCAATGCATCAAATTTTCACAAAATGAACCTATGCATGTGACGCCAAGTCGTTATATACATCTTGAGTTTATGGTTTCTTTTCGATTGTAAATTCGTATCAACGTATGGATACAATATCCATTTCTAGAACATTCCTCAAAGCGAGGAGTGGCCGAAACTGTCATCAGTTTCTACTCTCAGGTAACTGAGCAACCAATCTTAGGTTAGAATGTCACGACCCGCCTAAATTCAAGTCACGTTACTCGGATTCTGGAAGTTTCCGGAATCATAAAGATGCACTCAGAGCTGTCCGGAAGTCTCCGGAACAACCTAAAACGTTATGGACTTGGAAGGAACACAAGGAAGCATCTAGATCAGCCTTGAAACATCAAGAGTAATCAAGATAACTCCCTAGAAATATCTAGGAGGTGGGCTGCCAAGAATGCTCTAGAAAGGCCTTCAAAGATCCATGAGAATATCTTGTATATATTATAGTTTTAGAACATTCTAGATCAAGAATGATCTAGATACATGGACAAGTATAAATAGGTGATGTTAGGATCATTTGAAAGCACCCAAAAACACCTACAAGTCTTATGTAATACTTGTAAAACACTCTTGTATCATCCTTGTAAGCAATACAAAGTTGGTTTGTATTACTCGCTTGCAAACGCTTCGCATTGTTACTTATATCGTTTGGGTCACAAAGGCCGAACTTAGATCAAATCTAAGTGCCGCACGAGAGTTGAAGAAATCACTCCGTGACAAGTGGTATCAGAGCCAGGTCGGTTCATTCGGGAATCACAACCGAAACAACCAAACTCGTAACCATGGAAGAGAAACGAGGACAAGATGAATCCCAAAAGGGATCAAAGAAGGACCAAGGTACTTCCAAGGATCGTACCTTGGAAAAAACGAATCGGTGACATGGAGACAGGTCTTGTTGAGATAGGAACTCAAGTAGACTTGTGTTTCCAACGATTGGATGCTTTGGAGGAAGATTTCAGTGAACTTCGAGAAGGATCAAGGCTGCTATGGAGTTACTTCGAGATGAAGTAAAGCTGATGATCAAGATGCAATCAAGATGTTACTACCAAGCTACAAAAGGACATGGATGAGCTGTCAAGCGATATGCATCGAAGTTTACTCGGCTTGGAAGCAAAGGTAGTTGATTGCAACAAGACAATGGTCACGACTGGAAGTAACGTCGTGAACTTTACACCGAGAGTTGAAATTCCCAAACCATCACCGTTTTTGGGCAAACGAGAAGCTCGGGCGGTCGATGACTTTATCTGGGAAATGGAGCAGTACCTAGGAGGAGTTCAAATCCTAGACGACGCTACCAAAATCAAGACAGCCACTATGTATCTCAAGGATACAGCTGCACTATGGTGGAGACGTCGAAGCATGGACATCGAACGGGGTACGTGCATAATTAAAACTTGGGCTGAGTTCATCCAAGAACTCAAAAGACAATTTTATCCGGTAAATGCTGAGCACGAAGCAAGAAGTCGACTTCGTAAGCTCAAACAAACCGGGACCATCAAGGACTATGTTAAAGAGTTTACAACACTTGTTCTTGAGATACCGGATTTATCGGATAAAGACTCCCTTTTCTACTTCCTCGATGGATTACAATCATGGCCAAGCTAGAATTAGAACGAAGAAATGTTCAAGATCTTGCTTCAGCCATTGCGATAGCTGAAAGCTTGATCGATCATAAGGAAAAACGACCATATAGGCCCATGAATGAGGAAAGTGATGACGAGAAAGGTGGGGGAGTAAAGCCCAATCACGATCGAAAGGTGGAAACAAGGAAACCACCAAGATATGACAATGAAAGACGTCCTCCAAAGTCTGTTTTATATGCGATGGATCGCATAACGCTCGAGACTGCCCGAAGAAACAAAGTCTGCAAGCCATGGTGGCTAGAAATGATGATGCATCCCACGAAGACAAGGAGGTTCGTCTCGGGACAATGCACTACAAGTATTGAATGCTTTAACGGCACATGAGGGGAAACCGTTAAAAATGGCTAAGTCCTGCCCGACGGAGCACAAGGGCAACATCACGAGCGCGGAGGCAAAAGGACTTCGGTTTGTTAACTTGGAAATACATGGACGACTTGCAAAGGCACTAGTCGATACTGGAGCAAGTCACAATTTCATAACGCGAGAAGAGGCTAAGAGACTCGGCTTAAGAATCTCCACACGAGAAGGATTTTTAAAAGACGCCAGTGGTAACACAAAAGCGATCGAGGGAATGTCTTGGGATGTCAAGACTAAGATTGGTACCTGGCAAGGCAAGCTGGACTTCTCGATTGCACCACTGGGCGATTACAAGATCGTGCTCGGGATGGACTTTTTCCGAAAAGCAAAAGCCGTTCCAGCAACATTTCTAAACACTTTGTACATCGTCAAAGGCGATCAAGTACACACAGCCACAATGGAGTCTAGCCATCAAGGCAAAACGCTATCCGTCTTGCGACTCACGAAAACAAGCCGAGGGTCATGCAAGAAACACGACGAGGACGTCGTGGGTTTAGGTGGGGGAGAATGTCACGACCCGCCCAAATTCAAGTCACGTTACTCGGATTCTGGAAGTTTCGGAATCATAAAGATGCACTCAGAGCTGTCCGGAAGTCTCCGGAACAACCTAAAACGTTATGGACTTGGAAGGAACACAAGGAAGCATCTAGATCAGCCTTGAAACATCAAGAGTAATCAAGATAACTCCCTAGAAATATCTAGGAGGTGGGCTGCCAAGAATGCTCTAGAAAGGCCTTCAAAGATCCATGAGAATATCTTGTATATATTATAGTTTTAGAACATTCTAGATCAAGAATGATCTAGATACATGGACAAGTATAATAGGTGATGTTAGGATCATTTGAAAGCACCCAAAAACACCTACAAGTCTTATGTAATACTTGTAAAACACTCTTGTATCATCCTTGTAAGCAATACAAAGTTGGTTTGTATTACTCGCTTGCAAACGCTTCCGCATTGTTACTTATATCGTTTGGGTCACAAAGGCTGAACTTAGATCAAATCTAAGTGCCGCACGAGAGTTGAAGAAATCACTCCGTGACATTATGCTCCTTCTCTGTATCCTTGTATATTAATTAGAGAAAACATGCTCAAATGAACTTAATTACGATCACTTTGAGAAGTATAAGTTAATTTAAGTTCCCAAAGTCTCCTTTCATACTCAATCCGTCCCTATGTACTACTTATCAGTACTTTTATATCTTAAAAACATTTTAAGCTATATAAAGTAGTAAAGCATGTAATATTATACCTTGGCAACATACAGATGTATAAACAGTTCAACAAAGGGCTCACTCGATCATCACACACAAGATAGAGTGAATTTGTTATATGAACACGAAACTCACACACCTTACAAGTCCTTAACCACGTGATTAAGACACGTTAGATTACATATAGTGGGGACTGCGTATTGAATACCAAAAACAAAGCCTAATTTAAGGCCAAGAAAACTCGAAAATGTACTATAGTCTTGAATGTCCTATTTTTTAAGTCATCAATGACCTAGAATCATGATGGCTAAAACTGGCATCAACTATGCACACTATTTACTGTTATCCTTTAAGTGAATGTATAGTCTAGCCTACAAATATAGTTCCAAACACCGGAAAAATGCAAATGGTTAGAGCTTTAGCATACTAAAACTAAACATTTCAAGATATTACTTCATATCAATCATAAGTACTAAAATGTTATGCGCACTTCCCTTTCTTTTTGTAGCTATTCAGAATAGACTCTAAGACCACATGCACAATGAAGACAAATGATCATTTCACATATCAAAGAAGCACCTAACAGTAACTATTTAATAAGACTAGTAGCATGCACATTCCAAACTAGCCAATGCCTGATTTCATGGTAAATGAAACAGAAGAATTCACCACCACTTAGAGCTGCAATGTGGTAAATGAAACACTACATTTCAAGTCACAACATTATAATTGTTTTATCATCTACAACAGTTTTGTAATCAAGAATACAGGCCTAACATGAGAAAAAAAGCCTGTCAAGTTAGCCAAGGAGTGACTGCCTGACAAGCCAAACAAGGTGTTATAATTTACTATCACCTTGTGTCGATATTAGGCAAGTCATCCTTGGCTACCAAACAAGGCTCTTCTCTTCATGTAAGAACCTCGTTTCTTATTCTCTTATCAATTGTCTGTGTGTTCATTGTCCAAGCAAAATGTCTATTTATAGAGAACCGTTAGTCATTCATCTTTGAAATTTTATAATGCACCTTAGCAGAATATATCTAGTTTTTATACTAAATGAATCTATTCTTTACACCTGTAAGAAGAAAACAGAACAAGGTATGGAGTAAAAGGAATACCATTCTTTAACAGATGGCCACAATCTTGAATTGGAGTTGACTTCAACACTTGATGTCCTCTTTCAAGATTAGTTGAGATAGCATTTAGGTCCATTTGGCTATTTAATTCACATAATTGTTGTTGAATGTTGTTTTGTGACCCCAATGCATGGTTTCTTTAATCTTATCAAAGTTAGAACCTTATGGTGTGTTGCGCGCGAACACTATATTTTAAGATCTAGATATGAGTTACTAACTACTCGATATTTAGTTTTTAATAACGCAATAGACTAGTAACAAGTCCTTTAAATTTGAAATATTTAAATTTTGAATATGAGTAAACGTGCGACGAAGCATTTTAGTTTTGTGCTCAATGCATTTACATTGGTGCAACACTATTATTTCAGTTTTAATCTTGTACTCGTATGGAAATCAAAGTCAATTCTTTCATTATTTCTTATGGTCATTCACTTTAAGTACAGATTTCATTAAAGTTAGTTTCATATACATATACACACACACACATACACCACACAGAGAGAGGAGGGATCCTAAGAAAACCACATAGTTATGTGAAAATTAAAGAAAACTACTAAACCGGTCACTTAATCTATAGATTTTTTTATCAGCACTCACTATATACATGTGTGTATATTGATAGGGGTAGTGATCAAAGAAAACCGTAATGTGGTTTTACATATAGGTCACACATGACATATGTTACGTATATGTAACAATTTTTCATTCACATGGTATTTTGTATACGTAACTTTTTTCATTCTCGCATTTATGTTCAACATATATGTACCAAATACTTAAATAACCCTTTTACTTTTAAACGAATAAATTTTTTTGAATTATGATATATATATATATATGTGTGTGTGTGTGTATGTGTGTGTGTGTGTATTCCAACGTTGTTCTCAAACCCGCATTTCCTAAAGCAAAGTACTCATCTATTTTTGTTCATATAAGCTGAAAATTTACTGTGAGAGTATTGAGATAACATAATGCTAGTTGCATGTACTTGTAATTACATTTGGATAGATCAGCATTGTGAATTGTTATTGTGCTTGACATAAAAATGAAGTCACTACTACAAGAAGTAAACCTTGAAGATTTAAACAATATAAATACATAGGGCTGTAAACGAGCCGAGCCAGGATGGGTTCGAGCTCGAGCTCGAAGCTTATCGAGACGAGCCGAGCCGGCTAGAAAATTTTTACGAGCTCAAAACACCGGCTCGAGTTCGGCTCGTGAAAAGCTCGAGCCAGCTCGTGGCTCGTTCGAGCCGGCTCGTTTAAAATTTGTTTTTTTTTTTCACATTAATTTATATAAAAAACACAAACAAATATATATTAGGGCTTTTACCTTTTGTTAGGTACTCCGTACTTAGGGAACAAAGATCATTATTTTGAATATAAACAATTTACAATCAAATTATATATTTTTTTAAATAAATACTTATAAAGAGTTCATTTTTACTTTAAGAAAACCTTTTTCAAATCCTAATATAAAATAATAATCATAATAATAGTAGTAGCATTATTATTATACTATATAAATATATATACATATATTATAGGCACCGAGCCACGAGCCGAGCCAACGAACCGAGCCACGAGCTGAGCTCGAACAGAGCTAACCCTGGCTCGAGTTCGGCTCGTTTAGAATTCGAGCCGAGCCGAGCCGGCTCATTTAGATATGAGCTTTTTCGAGCCGAGCTTTTTTCGAGCTTTTCTCGAGCGAACTTCGAGCCACGAACTTTTGTACAGCCCTATAAATACAGTTAAAATACACTGCTATCGGAACATTTGAAATAACTAAAATAGACCTTTCTATAAGTGCATGGTTCGAACATTGTAATCGCATTATGGAGTGGTGCTTCGAGATACAATAATTACATTAGTAGTATGCCATCCTAGATAACTTCAACACAACAACAACATATTGTATCGTCAATTTTGCAAATTACGGTTTTTGTAACAGTATCCACAACTCCTTTGTTGGGTCCATATGCTAAGAGAATATATTCATATAATCTATATGCCCATCATAAGCACCACATCTCTTGAGTTGAATGATTGAGGAGGAATGTCAAATGCAAAGTGTGGATGGTGTGATGAGGCATCAAAATATGTTCATTTAATTTGTATCCCTGTCTTTATATTTATCCTTTTAGGTTCATTATTCATTTCTGATTTATAAACTCATCATTTGTATCCCCTATCTCATATCCTAGCATTGCACGCTACCGTACTTTTACTAAAGTGATCAGATTTATATTGCTAGTTTAGTCGTTTCTACTATATCGTTGCATATCCTAAAATCCAATAAGGCTAGACCATAGCATGATTACCATATATATAATAGCATGTATTGTGTGTTTCTACACCTTCATTAGTGTTTGGACGTATATTATACACGTTGAAGTATGTTAGCTAATCTGTCGCTTAACCCTTGTGTCAACATGTGTTCTTCATTACCCTCATATTAGGTCGTTAGAATTCAATATATTAGACCATATTGTGGTTTCTGCACCTTCATTCGCTACATATATGGGTGTATGTATATGGGTGTATGTATTTGGATGCCGTTCATGCTCCCAAATAGTAATGATATTGTGTGTTCACTACCTTGTAAATTAAGCAATCTTTGGTCTTTTGTGGAACTAGTTGAATTGATTAATTTTTACGTTTGCCTGTGGTTTACGTACCATGAACACACATAAAAGGGATATCAAAATCACACAATCTTATTTAGACACACGGTTTACTTTAAGAT
This sequence comes from Flaveria linearis, assembly GCA_024085815.1. Lineage (NCBI taxonomy): Eukaryota > Viridiplantae > Streptophyta > Magnoliopsida > Asterales > Asteraceae > Flaveria > Flaveria linearis. The sequence continues at coordinate 115 of JABSNV010000162.1, read as the reverse complement.
TTAGATGGAATTCTATGAGAAACTAAATAATAAATTGTTGCTCATCACCACCTATCACGCAGATGCAAGTTACCCATCGCTTCCTATCTTTTTTGTCACAAAGAAAGAAACGAGA
>JABSNV010001062.1:0-132601 GCA_024085815.1 Flaveria linearis | reverse complement strand
TTGTTACTGTGTTACTGTTGTTACTGTTGTTACTGTTGTTACTGTTGTTATGTTGTTACTGTTTTACTAGTATTTATCATTGTCATCATTGTCATCAATGTCATCACTGTCATCACTGTCATCACTGTCATCACGGTCATCACTGTCATCACTGTCATCACGTCTCACTGTCATCACTGTCATCCACTGTCATCACTGTCATCACTGTCATCACTGTCATCACTGTCATCACTGTCATCACTGTCATCACTGTCATCATGTCATCACTGTCATCCTGTCATCACTGTCATCACTGTCATCACTGTCATCACTGTCATCACTGTCATCACTGTCATCACTGTCATCACTGTCATCACTGTCATCACTGTCATCACTGTCATCACTGTCATCACTGTCATCACTGTCATCACTGTCAGCATGTCATCACTGTCATCACTGTCATCACTGTCATCACTGTCATCACTGTCATCACTGTCATCACGTCATCACTGTCATCACTGTCATCACTGTCATCACTGTCATCACTGTCATCACTGTCATCACTGTTCATCACTGTCATCACTGTCATCACTGTCATCACTGTCATCACTGTCATCACTGTCATGTCTATCACTGTCATCACTGTCATCACTGTCACTGCATCACTGTCATCACTGTCATCACTGTCATCACTGTCATCACTGTCATCACTGTCATCACTGTCATCACTGTCATCACTGTCATCACTGTCATCACTGTCATCACTGTCATCACTGTCATCACTGTCATCACTGTCATCACTGTCATCACTGTCATCACTGTCATCACTGTCATCACTGTATCACTGTCATCACTGTCATCACTGTCATCACTGTCATCACTGTCATCACTGTCATCACTGTCATCAATGTCATCACTGTCATCACTGTCATCACTGTCATACTGTCATCACTGTCATCACTGTCATCACTGTCATCACTGTCATCACTGTCATCACTGTCATCACTGTCATCACTGTCATCACTGTCATCACTGTCATCACTGTCATCACTGTCATCACTGTCATCACTGTCACACTGTCATCACTGTCATCACTGTCATCACTGTCATCACTGTCATCACTGTCAACTGTCATCACTGTCATCACTGTCATCACTGTCATCATGTCATCACTGTCATCACTGTCATCACTGTCATCACTGTCTCACTGTCATCACTGTCATCACTGTCATCACTGTCATCACTGTCATCACTGTCATCACTGTCATCACTGTCATCACTGTCATCACTGTCATCACTGTCATCACTGTCATCACTGTCATCACTGTCATCACTGTCAATCACTGTCATCACTGTCATCACGTCATCACTGTCAATACACTGTCATCACTGTCATCAACTGTCATCACTGTCATCACTGTCATCACTGTCATCACTGTCATCACTGTCATCACTGTCATCACTGTCATCACTGTTCATCACTGTCATCACTGTCATCACTGTCATCACTGTCATCAATGTCATCACTGTCATCACTGTCATCACTGTCATTCACTGTCATCACTGTCTCACTGTCATCACTGGTCATCACTGTCATCACTGTCATCACTGTCATCACTGTCATCACTGTCATCACTGTCATCATGTCACTGTCACATGTCATCACTGTCATCACTGTCATCACTGTCATCATGTCATCACTGTCATCACTGTCATCATTCTCATTATTATTATCTATTATTATCTATCATTATTATTATCATTATTATTATCATTATTATTATCATTATTATTATCATTATATTATCATTATTATTATCATTATTATTATCATTATTATTATCTATTATTATCATTATTATTATCATTATTATTATCATTATATTATCATTATTATTATCATTATTATTATTATGAGCAACATCAGGAATTCTATGTGATAAGAGGTTTCCAGCGAAACTAAAGGGAAAACTATACAGAGTGGCGGTACGCCCAGCTATGCTATATGGAACAGACTGCTGGGCCATAAAGAAATCGCACGAGAGAAACAAATAGAGGTTGTAGAAATGCGAATGCTGAGTGGATGTGTGGAAACCACAAAAATAGATCGGATAAGAAACGTAGTGTTTCGTCAGAAGTTACAAGTGGCTTCTATTGCAGATAAAATACGAGAGGGAAGATTAAGATGGTTTGGGCATGTTAAGAGAAGACCAATGGCTGCACGGTTAGAGCAGTCGAGACATCATACTAGAGGGTAGGAAGTGCAGAGGAAGACCTAGGTTGACTGGGAAGAGATAATTAGGAAAGATATGGTACACTTGCACCTCTCCGAGCAATGACCGAGGATAGGAGTGAGTGGAGGCGTAGAATTAAAATTAAGGACTTTTAAATGGGTTCTGCATCTAGGAAGGGACTTTTAATTGCGTGTTGCGGGGCTTGTTGTCTATGTACCCCGCTATGACGTTTTTAGGGGAATCTTGCTGCTTCTATGATGTATGCTTGTTCATTTTTTGCTTTTGATGATATTTTACTGTATGCTGTATGTGTGGTGCTGTATCATTTATCGTATCTTGATTAATACTAATTCGCTAGCGTTATGGCTTTTGATAGTGAGTGGGGGTCTTTTGGAAGCGGTCTCTCCACCTATCTGGGTGGAGGAAAGACTTGCCTACACCTACCCCTCCCAGACCTGCTCTTGAGCGGGATATACTGGGTTGTTTGTTTGTTTGTTTGTTTGTTTGATTATTATTATTATTATTATTACTATTATTATTATTTATTATTACTACTACTACTACTACTACTACTACTACTACTACTACTACTACTACTACTACTACTACTACTACTACTACTACTACTACTACTACTACTACTACTAGTATTATTATTATTGTTATTTTACTAATATAGTGTGTTGGAGTGTATAAGTAATATGTAAATATATCGCGTGTGTCGCATGCCGAACCCGAACCGACCCGAAACCGACCGAACGTACTCCTTTTCTCATAGAACGTGTTTAAGTTCTAATCATAATTATTATAGGTGTTTGAACGTTCGTTGCTCTCATTTCTTGAAGCGTTTTGCTCGCTTTATTTTCTGATCATTTCAAGGTGAGTTTCGCGGCCCCGTTTTCATCTTAAATATTTATAAACTAAGGGAAAAGTATGCTCACCCTTTTATGCTGTGAACTTATTCATTTTGGGACTGTTGTGTTTACTGTGTTATAAGTATTTATCTGGTACATGCATGAGTTGTCTGTGTGGTTCTTTATTCACAACTATTTAACTCCGGTGTTGGAGCCGACGGACAGGTATTGATAGTACTATTGGGCTGACACCCCCACCCTTGTTTGTTAGTATACTAGTTAGGACTAACAGTGGCCATGTGGGAGCCCTAGGGTGAATATGTTCCGATAAGTTCTGTGTGTACGTTGTAGTTTAGTTGTGATGCTCATGTTACATGTGATAATACTGCTTATAACTGTATGCACACATGTCCTACCAAACTCTTACACAGCATCATCTTTTGTTTATTATTTAAACCTGCAAACTCACCAACAATATGTTGACCATTTTGAGCATATCTTTTCAGGTAACAATCAGTGAGGATTGCTAGGGATGGTGCCTTAGCGATGACCTTAGACTGCATTATTTAAACTTTGGATGTTTTGACTATTGCTTGACTTTTACTTGTTATTCTCATTTGCTCATTTTACTCCCGGGTTGTTGGATTTATACTTATTTTGTTTGTATGACTATGTTTGTCGTGGGATTGACTAACTGCGACACAAGTCTCCATTTGTGTCGGGTGATGTCATGACACGTTGACCTTCATCATTTACAGCATCTCTATTAATTAACAATGTTTTATGATCCCGTCCGTTACATCCTTATGTTTCCGCTATAAGCGGGGGTGTGACAGATTGGTATCAGAGCCATTGGTTATAGAGAATTAGGTGGATCACTCGACCTAGACTATAACCTAGGAATCTTCATGTAGAATGCATACTAGGGTTTGTGTGCATCCGATACTACATGTATGTTCTTCTATTCTACCTATATACTTTATTCTTTTGATTTGCTTTATCTGAGGAAAAGTACATTTTCTTATAGGATGTTTTCAACTGGACCCTCCATTCCCGCAGTGCCCCGTGTTCATTTGTCCGACTTCGAGTCGGAACAAGAAGAGGTCCTCTCGGACCATATGCTGCCTATGTCATCTAACACAGAGTCCGAACCCGAAGAGGAAGAGAGGATCTGAAGAGGAAGAGACAAGTGATCATGTTGTTTTAGGTTGCCTGCCACTCGTGCTGTACCTCGTAGTCCTGCGACACCTAAAGCCAAACTGCCTAGTGCACCTGCTGTCCCTACTGCACCTGACATCCCTGCCACTCCGATTGCCCCCGTGATACTTGCTGGGCCAGCTGTTGCAAGGTACGCGCCTATGGCAGGACCTGGGGTGCCCGGCTACCCAAGAGGACCGTACCGGGTGAACGGTGTAGGACCGGTGTTACTAAGAACAGCTAGGAAGAGAGTGTTTTCGGCTACTCGCATAAGGTTTCGGGTGCCAGCAGATGAGGCTAGCTTGTGGGGCGACCATCCTGACCTGCCCCCAAGTCCTTCTAGCTCATCTGACAGTGACGACGAGTATGACTGATGACGCATGAGCATTGGTGAAGGCCTGAGGATTTAAGAGCTTTACTTTAGTTTTCATATTTCGTTTGATGTTTCTTTTATCGATTATGACTTTGAGATATTATGATTTATGAGAATGAGACTTTATATTATTATGATGTTTTGGGTGTAATGTTATGCCATGGAAAATGCGTTTATGACGTTATGCTTTATGAGATTGACTGAGTTGTGATGATATTGATAAATGTTGAGACTCATATGTGTTGGATTCTTTATGCCCAAGACACGTAGAATACTGATGTGGTTAGGTACATTATGATCCAAGTCGGGTTATACCCAATAACAAGCTTAGCAAACACAAATTAATATCTAATTGATGATATGATCATGCAATTAAATATTTACACCAATTTAGAAAATGGCTTTTCTAAATTAGTTGCATATGAGATAGAACAACTTATTAGGATATTTTGTTCAAATATTATTATTTGAAGTATTATTAACTTAATTAGATAACATCAAATAATAAAAAGGGTGTATGAGTTATACAATTAAAGGTTAATTGTACAACTTATTTTAGAGACTAGTTTAATATTGGAGTTGGATTAAAAATTTGAGGGGGGAAACCCTCCCTACTTAAAAATTCAGCCGCCCCCCTCTTATGGGATTGGTCTTTTGTTTTTCTTGAGATGCTCCAATATTGACTAGTTGAACACACCACCCAAAACCTCTCTCATACCTGCAAACACAAGCAAAAAAAAACTCTCACTTTCTCTCTAGAACTCACGGCAAAAGCAGTTGAAAGAAGAGGGTTTTTGGAGTTATTTTTGGGTGTTATTCTTCCTAACAAAAGTGTTTCCTATAAAGCTTGGGGTATACAAGCTTGAGAGGACCTCCATTGGTGCTTTGGTCGATTTCTTGCTCCATATCATCCTCATTTCCTCACTTTTGGCAGCTCAAAGATAGATTATGGCAGCTTCTATATGGCTGTCCATAATGCTCAGTTTATGTTTCATAGCTAGTTACATTCACATATAAAAGATCTTTTGTTCTTGGGTTTGTTTACAACTTATAACATCAAATAGAACTTGATCTTTCAGCTTATAAAACAAGGTTATAAATCTATTATTCCGCTGCGTTTTTTCTTGTTTAAATGGTTAAACAATTATGTTCATGTTCTAACAAACCCAACATTGGCATCTAGAGCCGGTTATGTGGATAGCTAGCTGTATTGTCCTTTAAAATTTCGTTTTATGGACTTTAAAACCCCTTTAGGGGCTGCTATGTTCATGTGTTATGAATCCCCAAACTTTCAAAGTTATGTCACACATGCTTGTGATTAAACTTTGAAAGACATGTATGTTGTTATTTGTTTGTTTGGACAAAAGAAAACCCGAAATTTCAGTTTATGTTGGCTGAAATTTCATGTTTTTAGTGGGGTTTCATTATAGTTTTGGATGATATGTGTTGGGACCGTGTACGGACGGAGTACTAACTGATTCAAACATGAAACCAGATCAAATAGTGCGGAATTCTATTTGATTGGCGATCCAATCAGGGAGAACGTTAATCCGATCAAAACTAACGATGAGAATACGTTAAGAATTGATTAGAATCGATCAGAAATGTTCTATGAAGTTGGAAGGGACTCTCTGGATGAACAGGAACGGCTAGGGTTGATAATTCTCGAAGTCTTCGTTTCTCCACGAATTAAGTGGTATTTATAGGTTACAGCTCTCATTCGTACGACTGATCCAAGCGACTGCCTCAGTCTTGCGACTGAGTCATATCTGAGTCATATGATGGTTCATTCGTACGACTGAGTCAGTCTTATGACTCAATCGTGCGATTGACTCAATCACCTGGTTCAGTCGTGCGATTGGCCCATTCGCATGGTCCAGTCGTGCGACTGAATCAGGATACTTAGTAAACGCATTCTTGAACCTTTAATGGTTCAGAACTATGTCTAACAACTGTAAACCTATATAACATTGTCATATATGCATGTAACAATAAATAATATAAATAGATATAACATTAAACAACCAATAAACATATATAGAAGAGTTTCTCATTGTATTGATCAAACATTACATAAGTGTACAAGAAAAGAAAGTCTATTTTATTTAAGCTCACTAGACTAGAACTGGGGACATGTGTACCAACAAACTCCCCCTTGGACCTAGTTCTATCTAGACTTTGACTTCTTTCTTGAACTCTTCAAATCTCTTTATTCTCTCCTCTTTAGAAACTCCGGCATGGATATTAAGTGCAAAGCATAGACGTATGATATGTTGAAACTGTAGTGCTTGCACTATATCCTGCGTGTCAAAAAACAGTGGCCACTTGTATAGCGTATAGACATCAGAAGCTGACAAGTTTATTAGCCACATGGGGTCGAACACTCTGATTGTGTCCACAGATCCTTCCCTATCCAAAACGATGACTGCCTCTCCCGAGCGCTAGTCATCATACCACCACTTAAAATGTGGGGTAAAGTCCTGTGGCATATCCCTCAGTGGAATTCTGGACATAGTACGTGGAGGGCGCCACTTCAGGACAATCTTAGGTAAGCCAGTAATGGGACTCACTTCAGACCTTCTGATGTAACGTGTGGCCTGCTGTGGTCTGAAGTTGACCCATCTAGTCCTGTATTCCCTCCTCAAGGCAGCCTCAAACCAGCCTGACATTTTCTTCGGATCAGCGTAATAACTTCAGGCGCGCCAGCTGGTGAGCTCAAAACCAGGGAGAGTCTTTAGATCATGAGGAAATCTGAAGTACTCGATACCCCTCTCCTTTTTTACTGCATACACCCCGAGGTCATCAAAATAGGCCCAAGCAATGATTTTCCCTGACACCTTCATGTTTTTTTTGACTTTGTAGTGTTTGGTGTAGGTACTCTGTGTCGCTGTAGCACGTTGGGCTCGGACCTCGGCAAAGTAAGCCGCCCATTCAGCCTTTTGGATATCAACATCAGCGTCCGAGGCTTGGGCTTGGCTCGTTGAGGCTTCTGCTCCCTTCTCTTTTTCACTAAGCTTACCCAGAATATCACTGTCGAGAGTGTTTACCAAATCTGGAAACACGTTTCCCTCTCGGTCAGTGTATTCTGGGTAGTGCTGATCTGTGATGTCTTCAATTTCTATTTCTTCAACGTCATTGAGTTCATCATCATCAGCATCATCAAAAGTTGGTGCATCCTTAACAATTTCGTCTGGATATAGACGAAATATTTCAGCAAGTTGCTCATCAGTAAGGTCGTGAATTATTTCTCCTTCTTCAGGAGTATAACTCACCGACCTTCTGACGATCCCCAGCAGATCAAGAATCATTGTGAGTTGAGACTTGATCTGTTGGAGGGGAGCAACATCATGCTCATCTTGCTGAAATCCCTTATCTGTTAATATCAACATGTAGAGTAGCAATCATTAGTATAAACTCAAGTTAAATAAACATTAATCATTAAATATTTACATGAGTTTCATATACATCAAAAGAAGAATCAAGTACAAAAGTTTAAGAATAAAACATCTAATCAATACTTTTGTCCTGGATCCTATCTGGGTCTTCTGCAGATGGGGAGGTCGGTGGGGCAGCAGCTGATGCTCCCTGGTCTTGTCTTCTCTTAGTTCGCTGCTCATGACCAGGGGCAGATGCAGATGCATCTCCTTCATCTTCATCACCATCTTTTCCTTTATCCTCATCATCACCTCCTCATCATCATCATCACTATCATCATCTTCGTCATCCTCCTCATCATCATCGCCATCTTCATCTCCTTCATCAATCTTTATGGCTCGTCCTGTGATCCCTTCAATTTGAGCAGAATGGTCTTCTTTGCCTCCTCCAGCTCCTCAATCTTCTTGGAAGATATAACGTTTTGCTCCTGGAGCTGGGAGATCTGTTCATCTTGAGCAGTATTTTTCTCCTCAAGCTGACGAAGTCTGGCTATCTTTTCTTCGTTGGCAGCCCATAGCATCAGCACCATTCTGTTTAGTGCTGCTAGCTGTTCCTCCACTCCAATCGGAGGGAGGGATGAACCTGTTGGGAAGGAGGATGGGCTGGCTAGGGTAGTGGTGGTAGGTGGTGTTGTGGTGAAGATTGGGGATGGTGTTGTGGTGGAAGGTGGTGTGGTGGTGAAGATTGGGGGTGGTGTTGTGGTGGTAGGTGGTGTGGTGGTAATGGGTGGAGGAATGGTAGTGGTGGGTGGAGGAGTGATAGTGGTGGTGGATGGTGTAGTAGTAGTGGTGGTAGTAGAGGAGGTAGTGATTCGAGTGATCCTCATGCGCTTTGGCTTCAGCCCATGTGGCTGAGCCATACGTTTCCTCCGTGTCCCCTAGACATGGAGGCTCCCCCTCGACTGCTGGAGAGGATGGGGTATAAGATGGATCAGCAGTAGAGCTCCCAGACTCTCCCGCGCGTCCACCAACCGCCCTTATTCCCTGCTCAGTTGCCACTACCCGACTTCCCATATCCCGGGTTAGCGGTTCTTCATCGGACTCATCCTCCTCCTCCATGTGGAAATCAGGGTGTATAGGAGCTGGTTCGGGTCCTCCCTGACCATCCCCTCCCTAATCAGAATCATGATCATCATAGGAGTCATCGGAGGGTAGAGCAATCTGCTCTACATCCGAGTCATTGTCCTCGTGGCACCACTTCCTCTTTGCTGGCGCCATATAATCATCACGGGCTAGATGCCCAAACAGTCGCCTGACAGGGGGTTTCACCTGCTTCCCCCTGTACACCTTCATCCTGCCTAAGGTGGTATCATCCATCACCTCAAGCACCACAGCGTCCTCCTTCTCCTTGGGCAGCATTGGGAGCTTCTGGTCAATGATCATCTGCATGAAGCGGGGGTACATGCAGAAGCTCTCCTTGCCCTTAGCCTTTATGTTCTCTACTAAATAAGTGAAGATCATCCGTGAGAAGCTGAACGGGTGGTTCAGCACCAATGCAACATATGTGTTCTGCATCTGTTCAGATAACTCATCAAAGCCTCCTTTCCTTGAGGCAATGCACCTTAGCAGCATGTGGGCTAAGTACTTGAATTGGGGGCACAGGTTGCTCTTGTTGAGCATACCTGCGTTGATGTCCCCCGAGTACTTTGCCCGCAGAAAGCAGCCTCGAACTGTCAGTGGGTGTAGACGTGTGGGACAGTCACCATCATCACCAAACTCTAAGACTGTCCTTAGATCATCCTCTTGATCCCTATGGCCTGACCAAAAATAGAGCTCCTGATCCTGAAGGGTTCGACAGATCTGTCTACAGCAGCATTCTCCCAGAATGCCTGCTGTAAAGAGCGATACGGAGTGCAGGGAGTAGATATAACTCGGAAGATCCTAGATCTCCGTAAGAACATAATGATGCCGAGAATTCCGCTACATTCCGGGAGGTCAGATCCAGATGAGCACAAATATTATGCTTTATGCTCATAGTCCAACGACTCGCCATCTGTTACACAATGTAAATAAACGTTAGTGCATGTTAAAGATAGCTAAATAAAGTAAGTGAACTTTACACTTTGGTTTAGTCGTGCGACTGAGCACATAATTGAATTTAGTCGTACGACTGAGTTGGACGACTGAGCACTATTCATGCGAATGAGTTTATACGTGCGACTGAGTCAAGCGATTTGACTTAGTCGTGCAATTGTACATGCATTTGCTTCAGTCGTGCGATTGAGCTTAGTCGTATGGTTCAGTCGTGCGATTGAACCATTCGTCCATCTCAGTTGTGCGACTGAGACTAGTCGTCTGCTCAGTCGGGCGATTGAAGTTCATCAGTGTGTCCAGTCGCCTATTCGACAGTTTGTCCATTCAAATTCTTGTTTTGAGCAAAACATGATATTAAACATTGAAATTAGGCTTATTACACTCAGAACAGTCTGATTAAGCATCTTTTAGGTTTTGTTTGAACTTTTAGCTTAGTTTGGGTGGTTTATTTGTCCATTTTGTCCTCGGTTACTGTTAGGTCAAAATTTGAGTGATTCGTGATCTCATTGTTCGGTTTTATTGATGAACCACCTCAAATATTACCTGTGTAAGCAGTATAGAATGTCAGGATATATGGTAAAAGTGAATCAAACGAAATTTTGGCAGCGGTTCTTTAAGTCGTACGTATAGAGGGGCGATTTGGGTGAATGGGCGACTGAGGCCGATTCGACCTGTATTTATAGTAGGGCAACTCCCAGTCGTGCGACAGAGCCCTGTCGCATAGGTCAGTCATGCGACTGAGCCTAGTCGCATGAGTGAATCATGCGACTGAGTCTCAGTCGTGCGATTCACCCATTCGGTCATCTCCAATCGTGCGATGAGGGTCATTCGTACGACTGTCACAGTCGGTTACCTCCAATCGTACGATTGGGCTCATTCGTATTGTCTATTTGTACGATTTGACTCATGCGTATGCTCCAATCGTAAGACTGGATCATACTTATGGTTCAGTCGTGCGAATGGCCATACTTGTGACATTTTGACCATCTTACCATACGACACTTAGTTCCATTTAATAGTAGATAAAATATTATAAGCAGGTTGATCATCTCAGATATGACCATTTTAAATACGGCCTTTTGATCACCTTAGATGTGATCCATTTATCCACCTGATCATCTCAGACATGATCCATTTAGCCACCTGATCATCTCAGACATGATCCATTTATCCACCTGATCATCTCAGACATGATCCATTTATCCACCTGATAATCTCAGACATGATCCATTTATCCACCTGATCATCTCAGACATGATCCATTTATCTTTTCAGAGACAAGTTATTATAGATTAAACATTAAGCTCATTTTGTGACATTTTCTGTAATGAATAGTATATCACAGTCTGACACAGACACACTAACAAATAAGGTCAAATAACAAAACAAAAATGTTTTTGTGATTTGTTAGGGTTGGGTAGATAAGCCTATTAGCATTAAAATCAATTCAAGACAGATTTATATGGAATCAGACATGCATAAACTTGATTTTGAGCAGAAAGAACGGATCTTTCGCTTATAAACGTTGACTTTTTCACAAAAACGATCGAATCCACGAAGAATCAAGAGCCAAAGCTCTGATACCACTTGTTAGGACCGTGTACGGACGGAGTACTAACTGATTCAAACGTGAAACCAGATCAAATAGTGCAGAATTCTATTTGATTGGCGATCCAATCTGGGAGAACGTTAATCCAATCAAAACTAACGATGAGAATACGTTAAGAATTGATTAGAATCGATCAGAAACGTTCTATGAAGTTGGAAGGGACGCTCTGGAAGAACAGGAACAGCTAGGGTTCATAATTCTCGAAGTCTTCGTTTCTCCACGAATTAAGTGGTATTTATAGGTTACAGCTCTCATTCGTACGACTGAGCCAAGCGACTGGCTCAGTCGTGCGACTGAGTCATATGATTGGTTCATTCATACGACTAAGTCAGTCTTATGACTCAATCGTGCGATTGACTCAATCACCTGGTTCAGTCGTGCGATTGGCCCATTCGCATGGTCCAGTCGTGCGACTGAATCAGGATACTTAGTTAAACGCATTCTTGAACCTTTAATGGTTCAGAACTATGTCTAACAACTGTAAACCTATATAACATTGTCATATATGCGTGTAACAATAAATAATATAAATAGATATAACATTAAACAACCAATAAACATATATAGAAGAGTTTCTCATTGTATTGATCAAACATTACATAAGTGTTACAAAAAAGAAAGTCTATTTCATTTAAGCTCACTAGACTAGAACTGGGGACATGTGTACCAACAATATGATCATTGGTTATTAGTGTGCATAACCTAGCCTTTGGCCTTATGTTATTTGGATGATTGGAATGGTTGTTTTATTCATTCAATTGGGTTGTAATGTTTATGTTTATTATTTGGGTGGTAATTATTTATTCATTTGGTTATGTAATAAATAGATTAGGTGCATTTCTTTTATTAGAAAAATATATTAGGATATAATTTTTGTAAAAGGAAGATGCACAAGATGAAGACCCAAAGATGGACATCAAAGACATGGACCTTGAAGTATTTGGATATGGATTCAAGTGGGAGTCCATGGACACATATGATGTGTCATTATAAACCCTTAGGAAAGACCTTATGACAACACTTGTGATGGCAAACAAGTGTGGTCAACTTAGTGGCTATGGTTATGCACTCATGTTTATATGTTTATGCTTGTTTGAATGTTTGTTGTTTGATTGTTTGGTTGATATTGGACATGCATTACAAACTCATTAACAAACTTAACAAGCTGAAAATTGATGGTTCTTTATCATTAAGTGGTTAATAAAAGGTTATTAAAAAGGATTAATGGTTTTAATAAAAGAGGTTTTATTAAAGTGAACCATAGGGTACCTTATGTTTGAAAGCATGCAAATATAAGGTACATAGAGTTTTCTAAACCAAGATTATGAAAACTATAAATTTCTTTGATAACAAGTCTAACACCATCCTTTTGCAGAACACTTGAGTCACTTGGAAACTCTTAATGGGATAAAGGTCACCTAACCATTTTGAGGGAACTTGTGATTTGAGGTGGGGATATCACATTTGTGGGATAAAGATCACCTAACCACTTATGTTGGAAAACTCACATGTGTGTGCAAGTAGGGTAACTTGATTTGCAAACCGTGTTAAATGGATCACCTACAATATGGTTTCCAAATGGTGTTGATGGGATTAACATGTCGACTTTACATATGATGTTTAGGGCTGTTCAAATAGCTCGCGGCTCGTGGCTCGCTCGGAGCTCGCTCGAAAAAAGCTCGAAAAAAGCTCGCTCGAATCGGCTCGGTTTAAAAACGAGCCGAGCCGAGCCGGCTCGGTTTAAAACCAAGCCGAGTCCGAGCCAAGGCCGGCTCGCTCGTTGGCTCGCTCGTTGGCTCGCTCGTTGGCTCGCTCGTTGGCTCGCTCGTTGGCTCGTTTACTAGCTCGATTAAATATGTAATATATAAATAATATTTATATATAATATTATAATAACACTAACATTAATGGTGAATGATGCTACAAATAAATGATTGATATGTTTGGTATGTTCCTATTTTACATTGTATTCTATGTTTAAGGTTTGTTCGGGACTGTTTTGTATGTCTCTCTAATTTTATTTATGTTTTGAATGTTTGGACTGTTTTGGTATGTTTGGTATGTCTCTCTAATTTTATTCTATGTTTAACCTTTTTAGGATCTAGATATTGTTACTAAAACTTTTCAGTTAGCATTGGATTTGTTACATTTTTGTAACACTTTCTTGATCTTATTTATGATCATCATTTGCAGGCCTAAACAAAAATACTACTGATGAAAAGCTTAGAGAAGCATTTGCTCCTTTCGACCAGCTTGTTGAGGGTAAATAATTTATGTTCACCTTTGTAATTTCACAATCAATCTTCACACATAATTATGATGTGAACAAATTACATAAAATACCAAGATGTTTTTTTTCCCGTTTGTTCTACCTTAGCCAATGCTCTCATGAAAATACCACATCCAGTAATTGATATGATTTATTTCATTGATTTTTTTTTGCAGGTGTTTAGAAGTGCAAGAGAATGTTTATGCGGGTTAATTCATATGCTAATGAACGTTGAATTGTTAAACTATTTTTGTGTATCGTTGGTTGAATTAGATTGGGGCTTGTAATCTATGATGTTGAACTGATTTTTAGTATGTTTTTTGAACTATGCGTTGATATTTGGACTTTTGAAGTTTGAGAGATGTGTATTAAATTTTCTTTTAAAACCGAGCCAAACAAAACCGAGCCGAGCCAGCTCGGTTTAAAACCAAGCCGAGTTCGAGCTCTACTTTTTAGCTCGGTTGTAAATCCGAGCCGAGCCGAGCTGGCTCGGTTTATAATTCGAGCCGAGTCCGAGCTAATCCTGGCTCGGCTCGGCTCGCTCATGAACAGCCCTAATGATGTTTCAAGTCGATCCCATACCTCTAGGAGTTGCAAATGGTTGCAACCGTCAATCGTTGACCACCTTATTAATTTAAATCGTGGGATAAAGGTCACCTAACCACAATTTAAATGTAATGTTGGGTTCTAGATTCTAATATGAAAATGACTTAAAAGGCATTAATTATTTATTAAATAATAGTAATATCAAAAATACTAAAATCGATCTTTGTTAAATTTTGTAGATGGCCACCAACAATGATAATCATGATAACTCATCCACGTCCACCCAATCTTTACGAGCGATTCTCCAAAAGGAACGTCTGAATCATAATAATTTCATTGATTGGTATCGAAACTTGAGAATCATTCTCAAGCAAGAGAGACGATCATATGTTTTAGACGACCCTATCCCCGATCAACCTACTGAGGATGATCAGGAGGCCTATAACGATTGGCTGAAGTACACTAAGGACTCTGTCCAAGTGTCTTGCCTCATGCTGGCAAGCATGACTCCGGATCTCCAAAAGGAGTATGAACATCACGGAGCTCATGACATGATAACCCAGCTGAAGGAAACGTTCCAACAGCAAGCGAGGGTTGAGCTCTTCGAAACGGTTCGAGCACTCCATGCATGTCTCATGGATGACAACCAATCGGTTTAATCTTATGTACTTAAGATGAAAAGCCACATTGACCGCCTCGAAAGGCTTAATTGTCCCGTCTCGAAGGAACTGGCCACGGATTTGATCCTTAATGGCCATACCAAGAAGTTCGAGACGTTCGTGTTGAACTACAACATGAATGCTTGGGACAAAAGCATTGGTGAGCTTCACTCAATGCTAAAAACGGCCGAGGCGGCCATTGGTAAAAGGGTTTTACCCGTTCTCACCATCAATGAAGGTGGGAACAAGAAAAGGCCTCATCCTGCACCCAAGGCAAAAGTTGCCAAGGGTAAGGGACCAGTATGGGGAAAGGGGAAAATGGTGGCAAGGGTGCCACCCAAACCACAAGAGAAGAAGCAAAAGGTTGCTACTAATGACCCATGCTTCAAGTGTAGGGAGATTGGACATTGGGCAAGAAATTGTCCTGTCCAT
This sequence comes from Flaveria linearis, assembly GCA_024085815.1. NCBI lineage: Eukaryota > Viridiplantae > Streptophyta > Magnoliopsida > Asterales > Asteraceae > Flaveria > Flaveria linearis. The sequence continues at coordinate 116,981 of JABSNV010001062.1, read as the reverse complement.
CTCCAAGAGTTGAAAGCAAAGAGGGATGTCGAGCAGACCTCAGGTACAATATACATGATTCATATTGATCTTAATGTTACATCTTCTAACACATGGGTATTGGATACCGGATGTGGAACTCACATTTGCAATTTGTTGCAGGGGTTCAAAAGAAGTAGGGACTTCAATCAAGGGGATGTTAGCCTCTTCATGGGCAATGGAGCTAAAGTCAAAGTTGAAGCTCGTGGGGACTACATCCTAAAACTTCCAAGTGGTTTGGATGTAATTTTGAAGAATGTTTTGTATGCTCCTAGTTTGACTAGGAACATTATTTCTATATCCCAATTAAGATATTATGATTATGTATTATCTTTTGTTGAAAATGATATTCATGTTTCTTTAAATGATATGTTCTATTTTAAAGCTATTCCCATTAATGGTATTTATGAATTGGTTCATGAAAATACTTTAAATAGTTCATTGTACCAAACTGACACCAAGAAACTCAAGTTGGATTTGAGTGATACCTATCTTTGGCATTGTCGTCTTGGTCGTATAAACAAGAAACGAATACAAACACTTCAAAAGAATGGTCTTTTAAAAACAAATGAATGTGATTCATTTGATGTATGTGAATCTTGTTTACAAGGAAAAATGACTAAGGCACCCTTTAGTGGAACTAATGAAAGGGCAAAAGATTTATTAGGAATCATACATTCAGATGTATGTGGTCCTTTTAAGCTAATGACTAGGAATGGTAAAGATACTTCATTACCTTTACCGACGATTATAGTCGCTACGGGTATGTGTACTTATTAAGGCACAAAGATGAAGCTTTTGAAACATTCAAAATCTTCAAGAATGAAGTAGAAAATCAACTCACCAAGTCGATTAAAGTTCTCCGCACCGATAGAGGAGGTGAATATCTAAGTGATGCTTTTCAAGATCATCTTAGGAGTTGTGGGATTGTCTCACAACTCACTCCACCTGGAACACCATAACATAATGGTGTGTCTGAGAGGAATCGAACCTTATTGGATATGGTCCGATCTATGATGGCTAGAAGCACATTGCCTCTATCATTTTGGGGTTTTGCTTTGCTCTCCGCAGCCCGTATTCTAAATATGGCCCCAACCAAAAAGGTGGAAAGGACACCCTTTGAGATATGGCATGGAAGAGTTCCATCCCTATCATACTTAAGGGTCTGGGGTTGTGAGGCTTATGTTAAGACTCCCACCCTGAACAAATTGGAAGTCCGATCCACCAAGTGTATCTTTGTTGGATATCCTAGAGATTCTATGGGATATTATTTCTATGATCCACTGGAACAAAAGGTGTTTGTTGCCAAAAAGGGTGAGTTCTTAGAAGCAAAGTTCCTTATGGAAGAAACTAGCAGTAGAACAGTGGATCTTGAGGAGGATCAAGAACCACAACCCGATGCACGTTTGGTTGAAACTAGCACTCAACATGAGGATGTTGAGGATGATCAAGCTGTTGATCAATACCCACAAAACGTTCGCAGAAGTGGTAGAACTAGTAATCCACCTGAGAGATATGGATTTTCATGGATGGATGCTATGTGGTAGATTCAGATGAACCAACCATATACCATGATGCAGTGTCCAATTCGGATTGTGACAAATGGCTTGAAGCCATGAACGTTGAGTTGAATCCATGTATGACAATTAAGTTTGGGAACTTGTTGTACCACCTCTCAACTCCAAGGTAGTTGGAAGTAAGTGGGTTTTCAAGAAGAAAACTGACATGCATGGAAACTTGGATACTTATAAGGCTAGACTTGTAGCATCATGTATGCAATGATATGCACTAGATCGGACGTGTCATGCGCTTTAAGCATGACAAGTAGATACCAGCAAAATCCTGGTGATATTCATAGGATGGCTGTCAAGAACATTCTAAAGTACCTAAGGAGGACTAAGGACATGTTCTTGATCTACGGGTCTGGTGAAGAGGAACTCGTTGTAAAGGGTTACACAGATGCGAGTTTCCAAACCGATCGAGATGATTCACGATCTCAATCGGGGTACATTTTCATTCTGAATGGAGGAGCCGTCTCTTGGAAGAGCTCTAAACAGGATGTGGTGGCCTTATCAACTACAGAATCTGAATACGTTGCCGCCTTATTGGCAGCTCAAGAAGCTGCATGGTTGAAGAAATTCATTGCCGATCTAGGGGTTGTCCCTTCCATTCAGGACCCCCTAGAGATCTTTTATGACAACGAGGGTGCGATTGCTCAAATCAAGGAACCTCGTGCTCATCAAAAGACTAGGCACATTGAGCGGAGATTCAGCTACATACGAGATGAAGTTGAGAAAGGAAAGATATGTATTCGCAAAGTTCACACGGATCAAAATATTGCAGATCCTCTCACGAAGCTCCTAGAAAAGGCAAAGCATGAAGGTCATACCTGTGCCATGGGACTTCAATATTCTAGTGATTGGATTTGATCTGTAATTTCGTATTTGGATATTTGGAACTCCCTTATTACTGGAATAAAATTATTTGGTTATAATATTTCAATATATGTTGCAATTTAGCATGTTTAATCCAAGGGTAAATTGCTTACTCTAAATGTCCGTAGTCGTTCATACTTGTGGGAACAAGTATGAGGGTAAGACTATTATGAATTTGGATTGGTGGATATTCATAAGGATGAATATAGACCAATTGGTTGCTGCCAAAGTTCATAGATATTTGTGGGATACAAATATTGGACTGACCCGCATCTCAAATTTTACTACATGGAATCTTCTAGATTGATCATAAGTAAATTTGAGTAAAGGTGAATATCATTTGGTATCCTCCGACCTGAGATACATATTGGGTTTTGATATTCACCAAGTGTTATACCTTGAGCTAGTTCTTCACTGCCCTGAAATAATGGACAGTACATAAGACTATGTTCAGATGTGACACGAGGTGTTTGTGAGAAACGTATGTAGTCAAGATGGAATTTGTTCCTCTCATTCATTGAGAGCAAGATGTCTAAGGCCTGATTAAGTTAAATCAACAAGGAATGATCATTCTGTGTCCTTGGACTTAACATGACACCTGTAACAAAAGGATAAATGATTGATTCACCTAAATCACTTCAAGTAGGGTACTTGAATGGGATGATGTTATTGAATGGCCATAAGTCATGCGTATTAAGTGTAGTAAACCGTTGTTAGGCGGTATTTACTGCTTGCATCAATCTTCTATGAATCTTGGGCAAGTGGGAGATTGTAGGATTCTTTATGCCCAAGACACGTAGAATATTGGTGCGGTTAGTACGTTATGATCCAAGTCGGGTTATACCCAATAACAAGCTTAGCAAACACAAATTAATATTTAATTGATGATATGATCATGCAATTAAATATTTACACCAATTTAGAAAATGGCTTTTCTAAATTAGTTGCATATAAGATAGAACAACTTATTAGGATACTTTGATCAAATATTATTATTTGAAGTGTTATTTAACTTAATTAGATAACATCAAATAATAAAAAGGGTGTATGAGTTATACAATTAAAGGTTAATTGTACAACTTATTTTAGAGACTAGTTTAATATTGGAGTTGGATTAAAAATTTAAGGGGGGAAACCCTCCCTACTTAAAAATTCGGCCGCCCCCCTCTCATGGGGATTGGTCTTTTGTTTTTCTTGAGATGCTCCAATATTGACTAGTTGAACACACCACCCAAAACCTCTCTCACACATGCAAACACAAAGCAAAAAAAACTCTCACTTTCCTCTCTAGAACTCACGACAAAAGCAGCTGAAAGAAGAGGGTTTTTGGAGTTGTTTTTGGGTGTTATTCTTCCTAACAAGAAGTGTTTCCTATAGAGCTTGGGGTATACAAGCTTGAGAGGACCTCCATTGGTGCTTTGGTCGATTTCTTGCTCCATATCATCCTCATTTCCTCACTTTTGGCAGCTTAAAGGTAGATTATGGCAGCTTCTATATGGCTGTCCATAATGCTCGTTTTATGTTTCATAGCTAGTTACATTCACATATAAAAGATCCTTTTGTTCTTGGGTTTGTTTACAACTTATAACATCAAATAGAACTTGATTTTTCAGCTTATAAACAAGGTTATAAATCTATTATTCCGCTGCGTTTTTTCTTGTTTAAATGGTTAAACAACTATGTTCATGTTCTAACAAACCCAACAATATATTGTTTATATTGATTAGAAAGATGCCGCCCAGAAGGATTACACGCAGTGTTAGCCGTGGAGGTGCTGCCCCAAGAGGCAGAGGTAGGGGAAGAGGTGCAAGAGGTAGGGGTGAAGCACCTATAGGAGGAAACGATAGTGGGCAAGGTGGTAATAACCAGGGAGCTGGAAACCCTGACATAGCCGCCATAATTGCTCAACAACTGGCAGCACTCATCCCGACCATAGTGGCACAGGTGAGTGATAATATCATGAACCAAAATAATGGGGGTGGTAATGAAGACAATGAGCATAATGATGAGAATGATGGTCATGGGGAAAACAACAAAGACGAACATGGAGACGGGGGAGGAATAACAAAGGGGAAGGAGGAGGAATGGGAAACGGGGACAGAAATGGTAATATGAATAGGGATGGCATTGGAGGAAGGATTGGTTGTACTTATAAGGAGTTGATGGCTTGTAAGCCAAAGGAGTTTGATGGAAAGGGTGGAGCCATTGCTTTAACCCGTTGGATTGAGAAGATGGAATCTGTGATGGACGTCAGCAACTGTGCTGAAAACCAAAAAGTGAAGTATGCTGCATGTTCATTGGTGGGGAAGGCGTTAACGTGGTGGAATACCCAGGTACATGCTCGAGGTAGGGAGGCAGCAATAACCATGATCTGGGCGGATTTCAAGGCCTTAGCAACGGAGGAGTATTGTCCCATGAAGAAATGCAAAGTTGGAACATGAATTCTGGAACCATTCGATGGTAGGGTCGGGTCATGCTGCTTACACCGACCGGTTTCATGAGTTGGCAAGGCTTATGCCACATCTGGTGACACCTGAGTCAAAGTGGATTGAGCGTTACATTTGGGGTCTAGTACCTCAAATACGTGGTTTGGTGACTGCTGTTGCACCCCAGACTATTCAGAGTGCAATTTTGAAGACGGGCAGCCTGACTGATGAGATGGTGAGAACCGGAGTGTTGGGTAAGGGTAGTGAGAAAAGAAGAGATACGGGGGAATCGAGCAGACAAACAGGGGGAAGATTTGATAAGAAGGCGAAGGTGATGAGGAACTTTGTGGCGGTGAACCAAAGGAGAAGGGACTACGTTGGGCCACATCCTAAGTGTGGGAAGTGTAACTATCACCATCCGCCAGCGGCGCCGTGTCAAGTATGTCTAAGTTGTAGGCGCCCGGGGCATGTTGCAAGGGATTGTAGGGTGGCGTCCAATTTGGTTGCACCAATCAACGCAATCAATCCAGTTGGAAATGCTAGAATCTGCTATGTGTGTGGAAGTCCCTATCACTATCGGAATGTATGCCCCAGACTCAACCGGGCACCGGGTCAACGGGTGAACAATCAAAATCAAGTGATGGAAATAACGGGTAATCAAGGTCAAGGGAATCAAAGAAATGCTGCCCGAGGACGTGCGTTTGTAATTGGAGCAAATAACGCACGGCGACCCGAATGTTGTTACGAGTACGTATCTCCTCAATAATCATTTTGCATCCGTATTGTTTGATACCGGGGCAGTCAATAGTTTTGTGTCCTCTGAATTTGTACCTCTGCTTGGTTTGAACCCTAGTTGTTTAGAGACTAGCTTTTCAGTAGAAATGGCAAATGGTAAGTTTGTGAGAGCTAGTGAGATAATTAGAGGGTGCATGATTACATTAAAGGACTATACCTTTGACATAGATTTAATACCGTTTGAGTTGGGAAGCTTTGACGTGGTAGTGGGAATGGATTGGTTGTCGAAGTGTGGAGCCAAAATTGTTTGTCGGGAGAAAGTAGTGCGAATCCCTATGCCCGATGGTGATGTGCTTAAGATTCAAGGAGAACGACTAGGAAGGAGTCTAAAGACTATCTCTTGCATGAAAGCTCGCCGTTGCTTGCAGAAACGATGCTATGCGTTCTTGGCACATGTGGTGGAGAAGAAGGCCGAGGGAGGGAAGCTGGAAGACATTCCAGTGGTGCGAGACTTTTCGGAGGTATTCCCTGACGATTTGTCCGGTTTACCCCCTTCTCGACAAGTAGAATTCCGTATAGATCTGGTTCCTGGAGCAACACCTGTAGCAAAGGCGTCGTATCGGTTAGCACCATCAGAGATGTAGGAATTATCGAGTCAGTTACAGGAATTGTTGGATAAGGGTTTCATACGACCGAGCCACTCACCATGGGGAGCACCGATACTATTCGTCAAGAAGAAGGACAGGACGTTCCGAATGTGTATAGACTACCGCGAGTTAAACAAGTTGACTGTGAAAAATCGGTATCCACTTCCCAGAATCGACGACCAATTTGACCAGTTACAGGGAGCTTCGTACTTCTCCAAGATTGACCTCCGGTCGGGTTATCATCAGTTACGGGTTCACGAGGAAGATATACCAAAGACAGTGTTTAGAACCAAATATGGACACTATGAATTCTTGGTCATCCCGTTTGGGCTGACTAACGCTCTAGCAGTGTTCATGGATCTGATGAACCCGGTGTGCAAACCCTATCTGGATAAGTTTATAATCGTGTTTATAGATGACATTCTCATCTATTCTAAATCAAAGGAAGACCATGAGCAGCACCTTCAAGCAATTCTCAAGTTATTAATAGAAGAAAAGCTTTACGCCAAATTTTTGAAGTGTGAATTTTAGTTACGGGAAGTGAAGTTTTTAGGACACGTGGTTAATGAAAAGGGAATCCACGTTGATCCTGGAAAGATCGAAGCAGTTAAGAAGTGGGATACTCCTAAGACGCCTTCGGAGATACGACAATTGTTAGGGTTGGCTGGGTACTATCGACGATTCATTGCCAACTTCTCAAAGATCGCCCAGCCGCTGACAATGTTAACACAGAAGGATAAGAAGTTTGATTGGGGACATAGACAAGAAGAGGCATTTCAAATGTTAAAGGAAAGATTGTGTAATGCATCTATATTGACTCTCCCTGATGGATCAAATGACTTTGTAGTGTTCTGCGATGCGTCACACCAAGGCCTAGGTTGTGTGCTCATGCAGAAGGATAAGGTGATCGCTTACGCCTCACGTCAACTTAAGGTTCACGAAAAGAATTACACGACGCATGACCTGGAGTTAGGCGCGGTAGTGTTTGCACTTAAGATATGGAGGCATTATCTGTATGGGACCAAGTGCGTTATCTACACTGACCATAAAAGTCTTCAACACATCTTTGACCAAAAGGAACTTAATATGCTCCAAAGATGATGGGTGGAACTTTTAAGTGATTATGACTGTAAGATTCGATATCATCCGGGGAAGGTAAATGTAGTAGCGAATGCCTTGAGTAGGAAGGAACGTATTAAACCCCTACGTGCTCGAGCGTTGGGAATGACCATTCAATCAAATCTGAAAACACAAATACTGATAGCACAAGACAAGGCACTAAAGGAGAAGAATGTCGCAAGTGAGGAATTTCAAGGGTTAGACAAACAGATGAACCATAAGGAGGATGGCGTACGGTACTTTGTGGATCGTATATCAGTACCTAAGTGGGGAGATGTGCGAACCCTAGTTATGAACGAAGCGCATAAGTCTAAGTATTCTGTGCATCCTAGTGCAGACAAAATGTACCAAGATCTTAAGGAGTTGTATTGGTGGCCAGACATGAAGAAGGACATTGCAAAATATGTAAGTGAATGTTTGACCTGTTCAAAAGTCAAAGCCGAACATCAGAAACCGTCGGGTCTGTTGCAACAACAGGAAATTCCCGAATTGAAGTGGGAAAACATAGCGATGGACTTTATCACTAAGTTGCCTAGGACCAGTAGTGGTCACGATTCGATTTGGGTCATTGTGGATCGAATGACAAAGTCCGCTCACTTCTTACCTATTCGTGAGGACTATAAAATGGAGAAGTTAGCGAGGTTGTACATGAATGAAATTATGACTAGGCATGGAGTGCCTGTGTCAGTTATACTAGATCGAGACAGTAGATTTACATCACGGTTTTGGCAGACTCTACAAAAGGCAATGGGAACTCGTTTGGACTTAAGTACTGCCTATCACCCACAAACAGACGGTCAAAGTGAACGAACGATAAAAACTCTAGAAGACATGCTTAGGGCATGTGTGATTGATTTTGGTGGGAGTTGGGATACTCACTTACCGCTGATCGAATTCTCTTATAACAATAGTTATCATACAAGCATTGGGTGTGCTCCATTTAAGGCATTGTATGGAAGGAAGTGTATATCTCCGGTGTGTTGGGCAGAAGTAGGTGAAAGCCAATTAACAGGTCCGGAGATTATTCAGGAAACGACGGATAAGATATTTCAAATCAAGGACAGGCTTAAGGTGGCTCGAGACCGACTGAAAAGCTACGCTGATAATCGTCGCAAACCCTTAGAGTTTAACTTTAGTGATCGTGTCTTATTGAAGGTTTCTCCGTGGAAGGGAATCGTAAGGTTTGGAAAGAAAGGGAAACTGGCCCCAAGGTATGTTGGACCGTTCACTGAAAGAATTGGTGCTGTAGCGTATCGATTAAAGTTACCTAAAGAACTCAGCGGCGTGCATGACACATTCCATGTGTCAAACCTTAAGAAATGTTTAGCCGATGGATCCCTTCATGTGCCGATCGAGGAAATTAAGATTGATGAGAAACTACATTTTGTAGAAGAACCAATAGAGATTATGGACCGAGAAGTGAAACAACTGAAACATAGCAAGATTCCAATTGTCCGAGTGAGATGGAACTCCAAGCGAGGGCCTGAGTTTACATGGGAACGGGAGGACCAGATGAAATCTAAATATCCGCATCTGTTCACGGATAGAGCCTCAGGATCTAACTCCAGCTGAATTTTGGGATGAAATTCTTTCAACTGGGGGATACTGTGACATCTGTCACTTTCAGGTCCGTTAATTAACTTAAAAATTCATTAACTCTTCTCGTGCGTTTATTATTTCGCGTAAATAAATTCTTTTCTTTCTAATCGAATCCTTTCGTATCCGTTTCGCGTTAACCCTAATATTATTAATAACCTAAATTGTCAAATATTATATAAACAATAATTATTAAAGTTTATTACTAATTAGTGTAACTAATACTATTATTATTATTATATTATTAATATATTTATTTATAATATATTATTGTTAATATTATTATTATTATAATTATAAGTCTGGGGTTTAAATTGTAATTAAACCAAACTTAAGGGAATAAATAAATGAAAGTAAAGGGTTCAAAGTGTAAATGTGAATATTATATATAAAACTTACACCGCCATGAGCCCTCCGCCATTCACCACCCTCTTAACCGCCGTTCACCGCCGATTGCACCATCGTCGTCCGCCGTTCGACGCCGTCGCCCCTCCGTCGTCCGCCGTTCGACGTCGTCGCCCCTCCGTCGTCCCGTTTCCCCTACGTCGTCCCGTTTCGCAGGTAATTGATCGGATCACACCTCGTTTCGTTTCGTTTCGTGATGATCGATTCGGTAAACTTCGGTTCGGTGTGTTCCGTGAGTGTATATATATATATGTATATATATATGTATATGTATATATATATATATATGTATATGTATATATATATATATATGTATATATATATATATGTATATATATATAGAGAGAGAGAGAGGGAGGTTCCCCTAAAAAATAAATTTTCCCTAAGAATACTAAGAAGTAATCTTAGCCTTCTAATTATCTAATTAAGGGCTATGATCAAAGTGTAGGAAAACTAAGTAATCAAGGATAGTTTGGGTATTTTATAATATTACCCACAATTGTTGACTTTTTAAAATTTCCCCCCATTTTTTTAAATGCTAATAACTTTTTCATACGATATTATTTTTTTTAAATAAATTACACCATAAAATCAGGCATTTTTTCCTCTTTAAATTGAGTATAATATTGCTATATTTTTTTACAAAGAAAATCAAATTATATGAAATTGTGCTACATTTTTCACGTTTTTGTGCTGTATTTAATAAAACAGCACAAAGTTGTGCTGTATTTTATAAAACAGCACAATTTTGTGTTGTATTTAATAAAACAGCACAAAAGTTGTGCTGTATTTCATAAAACAGCACAAAAGTTGTGCTGTATTTCACAAAACAACACAAAAGTTGTGCTGTATTTCATAAAACAGCACAAAAGTTGTGCTGTATTTCATAAAACAGCACAAAAGTTGTGCTATATTCCATAAAAACAGCACAATTTTGTGTTGTATTCCATAAAAATAGCACAATTTTGTGTTGTTTTACGTCAAACAACACAATTTTGTGGTGTATTTCATGAAAACAGCACAAAATTATATTATATTTCATGAAAACATCACAGATTTGTGTTGTTTTGCGTTAAACAGCACAGTTTTATGCTGTTTTTGTCAAATAGCACAGTTTTGTGTGTTTTTAGTAATATGTTCTATGTTGTTTTACTTCAAAACAATAAGGACTCATGTGTTATTTCTGTGGTGAATTATGTCAAAATATCAAACAACATATAAGCAACACTTTCTTTACTATTTTAATGTTCACTATTTTACGTTAATATAACACGTTTTGTGTTGTATTGCTTTAATACAACAATCTATGTATTGTTTCGTTTCGTTTTTAACAACAAAGACGTTGTGTGTTGTTTTAACTCAAATATTTGTGTTTTCAAACGTGTTGTTTTATGACAAAACAACATGAATTATGTTCATTTACCGCACAATATAGCACTTCAAAAAATTCGACACAATCCAACACTTAAAATAATTCAGCACAATCCAGCACGTTAAAAAATACAGCACAATCTAGCATATAAAAAAATCTAGTACATTACATTCGAATTTGTGCTGTATTTTGATAAAATATAAAAAGAATTAATGAGTATATTTTAGGGCCATAATGCCCTTTAACCCTAATTTGAAGAGTGCCACATGTAATCTCCTTGTTCTTTCTTAGCATACTTAGGCAAAACTTATTTTTTAGTTGAACATCTACCTATATATATATATATATATATATATATGCGGCAGTGTGTATGTATGTTGACAGGATCTCAGCCTCTAGTTTGATCAATTAGGTTGTATTCGCAGCGGATTTAGCACGAGAATTAGCAATTACAGCAAGAACACATATGATTTTGCATGTAACAGTACACATATAGAGAGAGAGAACAATTCTGCCAAAAAAGTATTTTCTATTACTCACACGTTTCGGCACGATTACAATTAGGTTATCTTCCTTTTATAGGAAGAATGACGTAGGCTGATGTCACTTGATAGTGACATCAAACCGTTATTAACAAACTACTGATAGAACACCTAAACTACTGAAGATGTCAAACAGCTGACATCAAGATGTCAAACAGCTGACATCTTTTTACAAAATATCTAAGTGTTCTACTTATTACAAGTACTGAAGAAACAAGAAACTACTGAAAGTTACAACGACTGAAGAATAGACTCTTCAGTCGTTTACAACTACTTAACTATAACAACTGAAGAACAAACTCTTCAGCTGTTGTACAAACTACTAAAAAGGAAAAATACAAACTACTGAAAGAGAAAAACCATCACAACATCTGAAGAAGACTTCTTCAGCTGTTGTGAGAAACTCTGAAGCTTCAGCACTTGGTCTTCAGACTTTGGGCTTCAGATGTTTCATCAGCTGATGACTTTAGTAGTTGTCATCAGCTGATGTCTTCAGTCTTTGTCTTCAGACTTTGTGCATCAGTTGTTGATCTTCAGTTCTTCAGTTCTTCAGCTGTTGATCTTCAGCACTTGAGTCATCAGTACTTGAAGTCTTCAGTACTTGTATTCTTCAGTACTTAGACTTCAGTACTTGTGTTCAGTACTTGGGATCTTCAGCTGTTGTTCTTAGATCTTTGATCTTCAGCTGTTGAGTCTTCAGTCTTTGTCAAACTGCTGATGAAGCCTTCAGCAGTTATTGTGATGTCATGTGGGACTTAGAGGTTTTCCTGATCTTGGCTCATTGGTTCTTAAACCAATGCAGCCAAAACCTCTAATCAATTTATTGTCCCACTTATTGTTGGTAGAAATGTTGGTCTATTTCCTTCTGGATCAGATCAAAAGTTGACCCAAATAAGCACTGGCCTGGGAAGAGGTCTCCGAGATTTGATTGGCATAGTATGGATGGGAGCCCTGTCTTGGAGAACTGGACACAGGGCTGTTGTCCCATCCATGAGACCTACTCCCCATGTATGAGCCAGTAGAATTCTCGGGTGTAGGCTCTGAGGAATGTAATTTGTTCTTCCATGGATAGGTCCTCAGCTTCACCTTCAAATAATCCTTCATGGCCATACAACTCCGAGACAAACTTGGCCTGTTTGCCGTTCTTGAGCTCAACTGTTGTAATTTGTCTATAGGCGAATTCATCAGGATGTTTGCCTTTGAGTAACAAATTGAGCTCATCCTTCCTAAAGTTCTCAAGCCTCTTATAGACTAACCCTTTCTTGATCACCCTGTTCTCCAACATCTTTTAGGGTGGCTGGTTAGTCTAATAGGCTGTCTTGAACTCTTCTACTATCTCCCAGGGTGAAATTACAAGGACCACGATGATCATTTCATCTACAATCCGTTTTACCTGGCCTTTGTATCTCACTGGTATATCTATCTTTTTAATCCGGTGAGCCTCCCTGGGATCAGGCCAAGTCATCACCTTGTCCTTTTTATATTGAAATGTGTTGGCAAGGGTGAAGAGTCTTAGAGCTTCCTTCTTCATACTTATGATAGATGAAGAAGCAGCATAGGCTTGATCTATGGATTTCAGCATTTCAGCATCATGAAGCTTCTGCTGCTCTTCTTCTTCTATCTTAACCCTCACAGCTTCCATTTGTGAGGTGGGAGTGATGGGTTTAGGTATGGCTCGCGGCAAAGATATGACTGCAGAAAGAGGCAGCCTATCTTCCTCATCCTCCTCTTCTTCTTCTTGTAGCCTCAACACCCTTCTCTTCTTCTGTAAGGGTATATCATCGGCAATAGGTTTTGATGGTGATGGGGTTGGTTTTGTAGGTTGTGGTTGGGTAGGTGTTGGTGTGGAGGATTGGGCAGGATTTGCTAGTAATCTAGAAATAAGGGAAGGTTTAGTCTGTTTGACTAGCAAAGTCCTGTTCCCAGCACCGGCTTCTGACAGGGCTTCTGCGACCAGTCCCTTGGTAAATTCACCAGCCAAACAGATCTTGGTGGCTATAGCCAAGATTCTGTCCCTGGTCCAAGCCCTCACATCTAGGACTGGTCTCCCCAGGTACTTCGAAATAAACCCAGTCATAGCATCGAGTCTCTTTCTCTCCTCTTGGCTATAACTGGTCCATCGGTATTCTATCTCCTTTATCTCCAACTTCCTAATTTCCTGATCTAGTATGGTAGTGTCTGTGTCAAAGCCTTGCCTGAATAGCTGATCAATGATAGAGTCCATTGATCGGCTATGCTCAGCATCAGCCTCCTTGACCAGGACTGCTAGATCAGTCTCCTTCACCACCTTCTCTCCCTCCCTCCTCTTCTCTCCTCCTTCTCTCCTTTCTTCTTTTTGTAAGTGACACTGAAATCTTTTTAGATTTCAGCCACTTTGATCTGTTCAGCTCTCTTCTCCCTCTCCTTCTCCTTCCCCTCTCCTTCTCCTTCCCCTTCACCCTCTCAGTCTCCTCAACCACATCCCTCTCGTTTTCCACCTCTTCCACCACTTCTTTCTCCTCCTTTACCCTCTTCCTCTTTGCTTTCACTGATGTCTCCCCCTTTTTGGGTGCATTGGTTAGGGTTTGACTATCAGAAAGCACTTTAGCTACAGCAACCTCCACCAAGGGTTGTATTTGTGAGGGAAGCCTCTCATTAAGGGTTTTCATCACAATGTCTGTGATTATTAGTGTGATGAGAGGCAGGGATTTTTGGAAGATAGCAACTAATTGCTCAGAAGGGTTCTGTTCCTGAGAACTAGTGCCAGAAGCAGAGGCAGGTGGCTGAGTTTGTGGGAGTGGCTGAGTATATGTGAGACCTTCAGTGGAAGGTGCCATCTGTGGGTTTATGGTGGCAGATGGACTTGCTTCTTGAGACATTTTGGCAAGCAGCTCTCATTGAGTCTGCTTACCTCATCCTCAAGAAGTGTATTTTGAGCAACTACGTCGTAGAAGAAGCTCAGGTCATCATCAGTTTGCACTGAATCACCTGACCTCCTGACTGTGTCAGGAGGTACATGCACTGAGTGTGGCTCAGTAGTTGCATGTGCCCCTTTGTCTTGATTCTAGGGACTTCCAGCCTCCAGATAGGATCCATCATCGGCATTTGCCTCTGGTGAGGTCTTATTGATGGTACCAGCTTCTTCCTGCTCATATGTTGATGCAGGAGAAGTGGCAGCCTCACCATATTGTCTTATCTCCCTAGCCACACTGGGAGATGAGACATGTGATTCTCGGTGTTGTGGGCTCCCACTAACACTTGTTTCCACCCTCTCTTCAGTTGGAGATACCCCAGTTGTGATTGGTTTCTGGGGAGAGGGTGGAGTGTTCAGATGGGTCAACACTTTGGCAATTATAAGAGTAGGGCTTTGAGGGGTGGTTTCAGTGGGAGATGGGCTAGAAGCAGATTGCACATGGGGAGGAATTTGCTCGTCAATGGCAACCTCCTCAATTGAGAAAGGTTCCAGATGTGTGGCAGCCCCTGAAATGGTTGCATCAGCTCCTGTAAAGAGGAAACCTGTGCGGTTGTGGTAGGTGGAGTCGTGGTGACTGCTGGGAGAATCTGGCCAGCAGTCACTTCCTGCGTTTGTGTTGCAGGGGCATCCTCAGGGGACTCATCTCCTGAGTAGCCTTTGTGGGTTTCTTTGTGGGTTTGGGCTTGGTGGGGACTTTACACTTGGAGGTGGAGGCTGTGGGTTACAGCTGCGTGGGTTTGCGCAGCTTGGCAGCCTTTTTGAGTGTCTGGTCGGTGTTGTGCCTGGAGTATACCTCAGCTAATACAGCCATGGCAGGGACTCCAGTGCCAACTATTCCCTCAGCATTAAGCTGGCTCTCTATCATGGCCATAAGGAACCGTGGATATAAAATCCAACGGTTTGCAAATGGTTTTAAGGCCATGTCTTTGAGTTCCAAAAATATTATTTCAGTAAAATTTAATGGCTGTTTCTCAAAGATAGAGTACAATACCTGTTGCCACCTTGTGGACATCTGGTCCCATAAGGATGTCTTCGGGGCAAGACAAACATTCACCATGTTGAAGATAAGTCGTTGTGGATCAGGGAAATGTTTCTTCAGCAAGGTGGAGGCAGAGAGGTCACCCTGATAATCATGAGCAGTGAGAGAGAGATCAAGGGTGCCTTTGGGGTAGGCAGTTGGGAAGGTGGCATCCTCCAGCTTTAGGGTTTATCGGATGATAGCTGGAGTGATGACCACGGATTTGTTGTTCACGGATGACCGGAGAGAGACCTCGCCGTCGTTCTCTCCAGATTGAATGGTAACGTTCGTCCAGAACTCTGATAGGGAATCGGCATGAATGATTGGATTTAATAGGAATGCCGTTTGGTATGGTGAGTCGGTCATCAGATCAATGGCATTGTGAAATTTTGATCAGAAGGGCGAGTTAGTAAGGTATGCGACACAGTTGTGTCGGGGCTTGAGTTGCATGGTCGCCATTAATGGTGTATGGGAAGCTTCAGAGGTTTTTAAAAGTTAGGTCAAGTGAGAATGAAAAGCTCTGAAGGTTTGGTTGGGTATTTATAGGCTAAAAGAAAACTACTGAAGGGTTTGGTGTTAGTCATCAGTTGTTGAAACTACTGATGACATGGTTTTAACCTTCAGAAGTTGTAACATCTGAGGACTTGGTGTTAGTCTTCAGTAGTTGAAACTACTGAGACCTTGGTTTTGTCCTTCAGATGTTGTAAATGACTGAAGACTTGTTGTTAGTCATCAGTAGTTATAAACTACTAAAGACATGGTTTTCATCTTCAGACGTTGTAACAACTGAAGACTTGGTGTTAGTCTTCAGTAGTTGCAAACTACTGACATCAGTAGTTATAAACTACTGAAGACATGGTTTTGCTCCAGTTGTTGTAAACAACTGAGGACTTGGTGTTAGTCATCAGTAGTTGTGAGACTACTGAAGACATGGTTTTGTCCAGTTGTTTGGGTATGAAACAGCAGATGTAGGTATCAGCTGAAGAGTAAAGTTACTCATCAGCTGTTTCCGTCAATTCAGTTGTTTCATTCTGACCTCCACATTTACTCATCAGCTCTTTGACTGACCTTCAGATGTTTCATTGGCCCTTCAGCTCTTGTGAATATTTATTCTTCAGCTCTTGTGATCAGATGTTCATAAGTGCTGATGAAATAAATTATTCTTTAGAGCTGGTGAACAAATTTTGTCTTCAGTACTTATGTGTAAGATTACACATCAGTACTTGTGAACAAAATTTGTTCTTCAGTACTTATTTGTTTGAAAATTGTACATCAGTAGTTATAACCACATCAGTAGTTGTAACTACATCAGCTGTTTTCAACAAATAATGTACTTCAGTACTTTGAATCATTTTAGTCTGCAGTAGTTGTGAAAATGCTGAAGACTAAATTATTCATCAGTACATATATTCGACCTTTGCATACTAATGCTCATCAGTACTTGTGAACTGAGAGCATCAGTATTAGTCAAATTATTCTAGCTGCAACATACCAAGCCTTAGTACCAAATTTTGGAATGTGGTACTATCTAAAGGCTTAGTAAAGATGTCTACTCATCAGCACTAGGCACAAACTTTGGATCAATCAGACCTTTTTCATAGCAATCACTTATAAAATGATGTCTGATCTCTATATGTTTGGTCCTAGAGTGCTGGACTGGATTTTTAACAATACAAAGAGCTGAAGCACTATCCATTAGTAATGGAGTCTTAGTCTCTGTAATGCCATAATCCAAGAGTTGGTTTTGAAGCCAGAGTACCTGGGAAGTACAACTTGCAGCAGCAATGTACTCAGCTTCAGCTGTGGATGTAGCAATTGATGTTTGTTTCTTACTCTGCCAAGAAACTAAACAATTGCCTAGGAATTGGCAACCACCAGAAGTGGATTTTCTGGTGACATTGCATCCTTCATAGTCACTATCAGAGAAAGCAACTAATTTGCAAGAATGACCAGTTAAATACCAAAGACCTAGTGATTGGGTACCCTGCAGATATTTAAAGATCCTTTTGACTGCAATCAAATGGGATTATTTAGGTGCAGCCTGAAATCTAGCACAGGCACATGTTGCAAACATGATGTCTGGTCTAGAAGCTATAAGGTACATTAAGGACCCAATCATACATCTGTAAAGGGTTTCATCAATCGCTTTACCTTTCTGATCTACATCCAGTTGTGTGATGCTGCTCATGGGAGTAGAACAGGACTTACAGTTTTGTAAATCAAACTTATTCAACAACTCTTTGGTGTATTTGGACTGATGAATAAAGATACCATCAGCCCTTTGTTTGATTTGCAACCCTAGAAAGAACTGTAATTCTCCCATAGCACTCATTTCAAACTTTTGCTCATGAGCTTTATGAATTCATCACACAACTATGGATCAGAGGATGCAAAAATTATGTCATCTACATAAATTTGAACAAGGAGCTTATGCTGTCCCACAGTCTTGATGAATAAGGTTTTATCAATGGTGCCTCTAGTGAACTTATTTTCTAGAAGAAAAGTTGAGAGTGTCTCATACTAGGCTCTAGGAGCTTGCTTCAGCCCATAAAGAGCCTTATCCAGCTTATACACCCAATCAGGATGTTTATTGTCCTTAAAGCCTGGTGGTTGACACACAAAAAATTCCTCCTTTATTTTACCATATAAAAAGGAACTTTTGACATCCATTTGATAAACCTTAAGACTATGAAAGGCAGCATAAGCTAAGAACAATCTAATTGCCTCCAGTCTGGCTACAGGGGCAAAGGTTTCATCATAATCGATGCCTTCCTCTTGTGCAAACCCCTGGACAACCAGCCTGGCCTTGTTCTTAACTATTTGGCCCTTTTCATCTATTTTGTTCCTAAATAGCCATTTAGTGCCTATTGCACACTTACCTTGTGGCAAAGGAACAAGCTCCCACACTTGCTGTTTCTTGAACTGAAGAAGCTCAAGCTGCATTGCTTCAACCCATCCATTGTCTCTGAGTGCAACATGGTAGTTCTCAGGCTCTTGCTGACTGATGAAGAGAGCATAGAAGCAGAAGTTGGACAATTGACTCTTGGTTGAGACTCCAGCATTGATATCACCAATGATTTGAGACATTGGGTGATTCTTCAGCTCATTATAAACTATAAGATCAGTGCAAGTGTTTGTAGAACCTTCAGCAGCAACAGATGGTGATTGAGATTCTTGAAACCATGTTGGAGATGGCAGCTCAAATGAAGTAGAGCAAGCAGAAATCTTATTAGCATTTGTTGTGGATGGAGCTGCTGAAGCTACAGGAGCATCAGGTTTAGTGAACTCAGGCAGGTTGTCGCTAAACCTGAAAAGGTGAGTACTGGCTACATCATCATCAGTACAACCAGGTGGAGAACTGTTGACAGGCACAACAGCTGGAGGTTGATAAGGAACATATTGCAGTATGTCCAGATCAAACAACTCCATAGGGTTTTGTGGAATCTTGTCCTTTGGAGATTCATTGAACTTGACATGCAGAGTTTCTTCAACCATCTTTGTCCTACAGTTGAAAACTCTGTATGCCTTGCAAGTTGATGAATAACCAACAAAATACCCTGCATCCACCTTACTAGCAAACAACTGGAGTGGATTGCTAGTATTGAGAATGAAACATGGACACCCAAAAGCTCTAAAGAAGGAAATCAGATGGGCCAAATGATTAAGTACTTCATAAGGAGTCTTCATCAACCTCTGATTCACTAATGCTCTATTCTGCATATAGCAAGCTGTGTTGACAGCTTCAGCCCAAAAGGTCAGTGGCAATCCTAAGTCAGCCAGCATTGACCTTACAACTTCAATGAGAGTCCTGTTCTTTCTCTCAACCACTCCATTCTGTTCAGGAGTTCTTGGAATGCTGAACTGCTTTTTAATTCCCTTTGACAGGTAGAAGTCATCAAGTGTGTGATTTCTAAACTCTGTTCCATTATCACTCCTCACACACTTGACCTGAAGGGAATACTGCTTCTCCACAAATAACACAAAGTTCATTATAGCCTTAGCAGCTTCATCTTTAGAGTGCAAGAAGAAAGTCCATACAAATCTGGAGTAATCATCCACAATTACCAGACATTATTTCTTCTTTGCCATGCTCATTATTCTAACAGGACCAAAGAGATCCATATGCAGGAGTTGCAAGCAGGCATTGGACTTTGGTTCTTATATAGGAGGGAATGAAACTTTGTGCTGCTTTCCCTTTAAACAAGCAGTGCAGTTGCCTTCACACTTGAACTCCTTCAACGGCAACCCTCTTACTAAACCATGGCTTATCAGCTGATTCATGTTCTTAAGATTAACATGCCCCAGCCTTCTATGCCATAGAGTAGACTCTTGAGGAGAGGCCTTGGAGAATAGGCAAGGATGGCCTTTTAGATCTATCTTTTTGGAAAGATCTAAGGCATATACTCTTCCTGTCCTGTTGGCCTTCAGGAGAGTATATTCATCCAACACCTTGTCAATCAAATTTAGAACTTTGGATGACAGAATCCGATAGTTCTGGCTTGTGAAAAGGGCAACATGGCCTTTATCACACATTTGACTGACACTCAAGAGATTGTACTTGAGATTCTCCACATTGTTAACATCATCAAACCTTATTTCCCCATTGGAGACAAAGCCTTTTCCGATGATGTAACCCTTTGCATCATTGCCAAAGGAGACAAATCCCTTCTTTCCTTGAGAGTAGTCATTAAGAAGGGAACTGCTTCCTGTCATATGCATGGATCCTCCACTGTCTACATACCAGATGCTTCATTGGCATGTTGAAGAACCATGTAATCATAACAACAAGTTAGTTAGTTTTAGAGACCTAAACCTTTTTGGTTTTGGGTCTGTTCTCAACAACAGGTGCAACACTAACAGGTGTGTTATGTGTGACAGGCTGAGGTGAAGGAGATGGTGTAGAAGAGGAACCCTTTGGCTTGGATTTCCTTTTCTGTGGTTTCAACACAGGAGCATCTAATTGGTTGACTCTTCCCATTAGATGTTGAACCATCATCACAAGTTGTGTCTGACTTTGTGATAAAGCTTTCAGCTCTTCAGACACATTGGGGCTTGCTGATGATGGATTCCTGTGTTGCACCATCTTTTTTTTGACCAACCTCAGCTGTTGCCTGAGTAACCCCTACCTTCTTTTTGGATTTGCTTTTGGGCTTAGGGGTTTCAGGCTTTGATGTTGCTAGTACAAACTTGGTCTCAAACTCATTTTTCATTGTATTCATGTGCTCTTTAATTTTCTCCTTTTGTTTGAGTTTGGAACCTCTTTTGTACCAGCAATCATCAGTAAGATGATTGAACAAGCCACATATCTCACATGGCTTCTTCTTCATCTTATGTTGATCATTTATTGAAGAGGATGAAACTGCTGAAGACTTGTTCTTCAGCTGTTTGCTGTCAGTACTTGCAGTTTTCTTCCTGACATTCTCTTCAGTAGTCTTCAAACCCTTTCTGCTGGCAGTTTTCTTCTCTTCAGTACTGGCAGTAGTTGGGGTTTGACCTTCAGGTGTTATCACTTGCTCTCCAGTACTTTCAGTACTTTTAGAGACAACACCTGAGTTGATCAACTTGTTGATCATGTGACAGTCAGCATTTGAACCATCAGCTGTTGTAGCATCAGCTGATTGATTTTGGGAGGAAATGCTGACCTCTACCTCTGATGATGCTGTATCAGATAGTAAGTCACATGATGAGAAGGATTGGTTATTGCTCTCTCCATCAGATTCAACTTCTACTCTTGAAGTGAAATCTGTAGGAGGAGCAGTGTGATTATAACCAATTCCAAACTTCACATTGGAACCTGACTGCTTACTAAGAAGCATTTCAAAACCCTTGCAGGATTGCACCCATCGATCACACTCTACTTGGGTGGTTGTAAGAGTTTTCTTGAGGTCTCTGTACTTCTCTAGAAGTACATCTTCCCTAGCCTTATCATCTTTTATTTGGCATTTAAGCTTATAAATCTCATCATTTTTATCATTAAGTGCAATGTCAAATTCAGCTTTCTTTTTGGAAATGGTTTGCTCTAGCTCAAGGTTTTTATCAATTAAAGCCACATTTGCTTCTCTAATAGAAGCAAATGCTGCTATGCATGAATCAGAACAAAGCTTGGCTTTAGCCTCAGAGGATACCTGTGATGAAGCATTGGATGATGACCCATCAGCAGACTCAAAGGCCATTAGAGCAAGATTCCCAAATGAATGATCACCACCATGTTGACCAGCACCTTGGAATAGTTGTTCCTGACCAGATAGATTATCTGGTAGACTACTCCAGTCAACAACTCCTGGGGTGAAGAAGCTGTGTTGTTGAGGTTGGGTTTGATGATGAGATTGGGAAGGTTGAGGCTCAGGGAGAGCATGTGGTGGCTGAGCAGAAGATCCTTGAGGTTGACTGGGCTGAGGCACATAGTAGCAGGGGTATGGGTATGGCATATGACCCTGAGGCACAAAGTAAGCAGGTGATGGCTGTGCTGATGATGGATACCCCTGAAAACTGGAATGCTACCCTTTGTTCTGTGAGCTATTACTAGGAAAAGTCACAAAGGGTGCAGAGGTGTTAGATCCAGATGATCTACACTCTCTAGCAAAGTGTCCAAGCCTGTGGCACTTGTGACACCTCAGCTTGCTCTTGTCAAAACCAACCTAGGTTTTGCCTGAGAGACCAGGAAATTTCCTGCCAGTTCTCTTGTAGAACTTTTGAGATCGAATATTTATCATAGCCATCTGACTCAAAATATCCATCTCTTCCAGATCATCATCTGGAATGCCCTTCAAGTCCTCCATCAGGAAACACAGGTTATCACTGCTACCCCCTGAACCACTATCAACACCAACAAAAGCATGTTCAGAGTTGGTAGAGAAATCAATATGCTCATCATAGGCACTCTCTGATGTAGCATATTCCGACTCCTGACCTATCAAGGAAGCATTGCCAGTGACAAAGTCATCAGTGAGCTTGCCAGAGGTGGACAACTTCCTCTTTTGCTCTATCTTTCTCTCAAATGTGAGCAGTTTCCTATGAAGTTGGGTGAGAGGTAGAGTATCCAGATTTGCACTGGAGCGTAGGACAATGGTATAAGTGTCCCATCACTCAGGCAGTGATCTGAGGAATCTGTTGTTCATCTGGCTATTAGAGTACTCTTGTTTGACCATCTTCAACTCAGAGATCAAACATGAGAACCGCTCATACTGTTGAGTCAGAGTCTCACCCTTCCTATGAGAGAATGTCTCATATTGTTGGGCGAGGATTTCCCTTGTGTTTGCTAAAACATCATCGGTTCCTCCGAATTGTTCCTTTAGAGCAACCCAGAGATCATGAGCAGTCTCATGATGCATCAGACCAGCATAGATTTCATTCGGCAGTGCCATGGCCAGAATTCCATGGGCTTTTGCATCAATCTCGAACAGCTTGAGATCTTCGTCCGAGTATTGATCGGGTTTCTTCGCAACCCTCTCATTAGACCCAGGGATGCTCACCATCGGGTTGTATGGTCCATGCACCACCGATTTCCAACAACCAGCGCTGTTGATCGATAGATGATGGAGCATACGCCTTTGCCAGATGTTATACTCATTCCTCATAAGCATCGAAGCCTTGGTAGAGGAACCAGTATTGTGAGGATCGTTTGTTGGAGTCGCCATCTCAAATTTCAGTCAAAATCAAGTTAAACAAAACAAATGTAGCTCAAAACCACGAGAACCTCAAGTTTAATGGCCAGAAACAGCAGAGTCTCAATCTCTATAACTAATTCTTGCAAATTGCTAATTCGATCAAATGTAGAGATCAAAAGAGCAGTTTCAATGATCAATAGTGAAATCGATCAATGATTAACCCGCTCTGATACCATTTGACAGGATCTCAGCCTCTAGTTTGATCAATTAGGTTGTATTCGCAGCGGATTTAGCACGAGAATTAGCAATTACAGCAAGAACACATATGATTTTGCATGTAACAGTACACATAGAGAGAGAGAGAACAATTCTGCCAAAAAGGTATTTTCTATTACTCACACGTTTCGGCACGGTTACAATTAGGTCATCTTCCTTTTATAGGAAGAATGACATAGGCTGATGTCACTTGATAGTGACATCAAACCGTTATTAACAAACTACTGATTGAACAACTAAACTACTGAAGATGTCAAACAGCTGACATCAAGATGTCAAACAGCTGACATCTTCTTACAAAATAGCTAAGTGTTCTACTTATTACAAGTACTGAAGAAACAAGAAACTACTGAAAGTTACAACGACTGAAGAACAGACTCTTCAGTCGTTTACAACTACTGAACTATAACAATTGAAGAACAAACTCTTCACCTGTTGTACAAACTAATGAAAAGGAAAAATACAAACTACTGAAAGGGAAAAACCATCACAACATCTGAAGAAGACTTCTTCAGCTGTTGTGACAAACTCTGAAGCTTCAGCACTTGGTCTTCAGACTTTGGGCTTCAGATGTTTCATCAGCTGATGACTTCAGTAGTTGTCATCAGCTGATGTCTTCAGTCTTTGTCTTCAGACTTTGTGCATCAGTTGTTGATCTTCAGCTCTTCAGTTCTTCAGCTGTTGATCTTCAGCACTTGAGTCATCAGTACTTGAAGTCTTCAGTACTTGTATTCAGACTTCAGTACTTGTGTTTAGTACTTGGGATCTTCAGCTGTTGTTCTTCAGATCTTTGATCTTCAGCTGTTAAGTCTTCAGTCTTTGTCAAACTGCTGATGAAGCCTTCAGTAGTTGTTGTGATGTCATGTGGGACTTAGAGGTTTTCCTGATCCTCGCTCATTGGTTCTTTTGGTCCAACATATGTATATGGCTATGTATGTGCGTATGGTATGCATATGGTTGCTCTATCATGTATGTCAATGTATATATACGTATGTGGGTGCGTCGGGTATGCATATATGTGTATATATATATATATATATACACACACACACACATGTTTGTATGCATGTTGTGTATGAATGTATGTATGTAGATTGTAACGTATGTGTTCTACACTTTTTGAGGCTCGTATGCGTGTTTGATGCTACGTTTGTAAGCTTATATATATATATATATATATATATATATATATATATATATATATATATATATATATATATATATATATCCGTGTGTGTGTGATTGTGTGTGCCATAACATGGTGTGTGTGTGCGCTTGAATTAGTTGTGTGTGTGCGCTTGAATTAGTTGTGTGTGTGCAGCCATATGTATATAATACTTGTGTTTGAATGTGCATATATGTGTGTATTTGAATTTATATATTTTGCAGTGTGTGTATGTGTGCACGCTTGTGTATTGTGTGTGTTCTAGGATGTATTAGTGTGTGTTATGGTGTGTGTGCTTGGTGTGTGTTTGTTTAACCCGTGGTTGTGTGTGTGGGTTGTTTATTATTATTATTATTATTATTATTATTATTATTATTATTATTATTATTATTATTATTATTACTAGTAGTATTATTATGATTATTATTATTATTATTATTATTTTAACTAATATAGCGTGTTGGAGTGTATAAGTAATATGTAAATATATCGCGTGTGTCGCACACCAAACCCGAACCGACCCGAAATCGACTGAACGTACTCCTTTTCTCATAGAACGCGTTTAAGTTCTAATCATAATTATTATAGGTGTCTGAACGTTCGTTGCTCGCATTTCTTGAAGCGTTTTGCTCGCTTTATTTTCTGATCATTTCAAGGTGAGTTTCGCGGGCCCGTTTTCATCTTAAATATTTATAAACTAGGGGGAAAAGTATGCTCACCCTTTTATGCTGTGAACTTATTCATTTTAAGACTGTTGTGTTTACTGTGTTGTAAGTATTTATCTGGTACATGCATGAGTTGTCTGTGTGGTTCTTTATTCACAACTATTTAACTCCGGTGTTGGAGCCGATACTATTGGGCTGACACCCCCACCCTTGTTTGTTAGTATACTAGTTGGGACTAACAGTGGCCATGTGCGAGCCCTAGGGTGAATATGTTCCGATAAGTTCTGTGTGTACGTCGTAGGTTTAGTTGTGATGCTCATGTTTACATGTGATAATACTTGCTTATAACTGTATGCACACATGTCCTACCAAACTTTTACATAGCATCATGTTTTGTTTATTATTTAAACCTGCGAACTCACCAACAATATGTTGACCATTTTGAGCATATCTTTTCCGGTAACAATCAGTGAGGATTGCTAGGGATGTTGCCTTAGCGATGACCTTAGACTGCATTTTTAAACTTTGGATGTTTTGACTATTGCTTGACTTTTACTTGTTATTCTCATTTGCTCATTTTACTCCCGGGTTGTAGGATTTATACTTATTTTGTTTGTATGACTATGTTTGTCGTGGGATTGACTAACTGCAACACAAGTCTCCATTTATATCGGGTGACGTCATGACACGTTGACCTTCATCATTTAATGCATCTTTATTAATTAACAATGTGTTATGACGATCCCGTCCATTACATCCTCGTGTTTCCGCTATAAGCGGGGGTATGACACTTTGGTATTGAACGATTCAAACCATCTTCTGCACTAGAAACCGATCAAATGGACCAACATAAATTTCTCATTGATAAAAGCATCTATTTCTCTTTTGTTGTATGTAAATACAGACCTGGAGTAAACATAAGGACAATTTCTGTTATGCTGAGCACAGACCTAGTTGACCTTGCACTAAAAGTGTTGATTCATGCCAAAAAGGCAAAGAAAAGAATCCTAATATGGATCAAAGCTAAAAGAATCCTAATGAGCATCAACTTCTAAAGTGAAGTGTAAAAGAATCCTAAAATGGATCATATCATGAGAATTTATACTCTAAGTAGCATGGTTCAAGTTGTGATAAAGTGCCACCTTGCATTTCATGAAGAGGGTTATTCTTTTATAATTCTGAGTGTGGGGTACTCAATAAGCATATCTAATCAAACCTAAACATGATAAATATCACAAAGTGTTAAAAATAGATCCTTACAAGAGTTTAAATGGACAAACATACTTACAATCAACTTTATTCTTTGTCTATGTCTATTCAAACTTTAAACATTCTTAGATGTAGAGGATTTTGGATTAGTATGATCTTATTGCAGTTGAAGGATTCATGCTTGTAAATATCATAATTTTGAAAAATCTAAAATTCCAAAAAGATTTGTCATTTTTAGTATTTTTCTTAGTTTTGGTATATGTACATGTGTTATTGATTTAGGAGTGAAACTTCCATGCACTACCTCTACCGAGAGGATTTAGACTTTTGCAGATGATGAATTGCACATCATGCTTGATTTTCTCATTCAGTTCAAGATGTCAAGTGAACACTCCTGTTTCCTTCAAAAATATCCTGCCAGTTGCTGAGAACTAAGAATCATCCTCTTGACGTCTCATACACAAAAGTTCATCACCCTCCAAAGCTTTTGTTGAGGGAGAGTATATGTCAAGTCTGAAGAATGTCTGATGCTTCTCTTTCACTTCTGAAGTTGAGATAAAGCTGCAAATATTGCTACTTGTGCAATCCACAGTGTATGCAAATAGGTGTATCTTGAAGTCCTGAAAATAAGACTAGAAGATCAAGCTGATGAAACATCCATTAAGTGTCAAAACAAAGTCTTTATGTTCCGAAACAAAGTCTCTTTCTTAATGCCTTTTTTTCCGAAGCTTCTAAGAAGATGCTACCAAAAAGGGGAGAAGACTGCACTTCAAGACTACACATCATCAACATCCAAAGTTTTGATAATCATGAGGTTCTGGCAACATCATCTTAGTGGAGTATTGTTGGATTATTTGAAGATGATACTTACCAAAACCTAAGTGTCAAATCTCATGATGATTACCAAAACCGACATAGTGAAGCTATGCTGAAAATATGATCAAAACAAAGAAAATTGACCAAAGTCAAACTCGATCAAACTTGGTTAGCCGTGGTCAAAGTCAACAGTCAACATCAGCAGTCGTCCCGAATGATGCCAGCACCCGGCGTTCATGCATCAACAACAAAGAATTTGTTAGACTTAGAAGAATATTTGTGTAGTCATTAGGGCTTAAATGTAATTTTTATTCATTTATGTAAAGAGTATAAATTAACTATGTGTAGTCATTTTATACCAGGTGGAGGATAAGGGAAATTAAGGACAAACAAGAGAGAATTGGAGGCTAGAGAGTGAAACAATTAGGTTGAGTGTGTGTGAGATAGAATTTTCTTAGGCCCTGTTTGATGTGGCTGACCCGGTCACGGCGCGTTTGATGTTCACGGCGAAGCCCACTGACTCGGTCTTTAGGGCTGACCGAGTACGAAAATTTTTCATCACTGACCCGGTCTTTGGGCCAGTCGCACCCCTCCCCTGCGCGACCCCCTCCTCGGTCGTCGCCCCCCCCCCTCCGCCAGTTGCACCCCTCCCCTGGGTTTTCGTTAGCCTTGGATCGCAAGGAACGAGACCAGCGGACCAGCCTCTCCCACGCAACTCTGACAATCTTCCGGCGGTCTCGGGTGGCGCTAGAAACCTCCAGGGACACGTTCGCCTCTTGTGATGGTGGCTGCTTCTGATCCGGCGGAGGCGGTGGATCAACCGCTGCAGCACACACTGCAGAACTGTTCTTAGACTGAAGAAGCAGAATTGTCGGCCCAATTTTTGGTGATGGAGAGAAATTAGTATGAAGTAGCTTGAATTGAGGATGAGAGGTTGAATTGTTAAAGAAGAAAGAGCTCGAAAATTTTCTTCTTGATCCCTTTTTTATAATATTATTTTTTTGTCTGGTATACAAGAGTCTATTTCGTATTCAAATCCCCGTTTAACATTCAGTCAAATATTGAATCAAACAGCCAAGTTTCAGTCAGACGCATACCCAATCAGAACTTCTAACTGGGTCAGCTTCTGACTCAGTCAGATCTTACCCAGTCAGTGTAATCAAACAGCCCCTTACAAACTCCTCTTGTAATCTCCTAACATCCATCATCCATATGAATGAATGAAATTTTTATGAATATATGTTTTTAACTTGTTCATCATTCGTTTATCATCATACACTGAAAACTTGTATAGATCTTCATTTGAAATCATCAACGATCTTGTGAGATTCCGCATCACAAATCTGATAAATAGCAACAATACGATTGCAATATTCGATCCATCATAGAATCGATTTTCCATATCGTATTCAATAGATTAATGAATAACAAGCATAAAATGAATGTGTTCATTGTTAAAACACGATTTTAGTAGTCAAATAAGTGAATTAAAGCTAAACACAAAATGTAACTGTATTTCACACCAAAAGTGTTTGCCTTAGCAATTATACAAAATGAATGAAAACCGATACACGTTACATCAATATCAAACTATTTATACTAATTACAGAAAGTTCTCTAAAAAAGTAAAAGTTCTCGCACACTTCAAGTTCTCGCACAACTTGATGTTTTCACACTGCTTTATCTTTTCGCACCAGAAGTTTTCGCATAGATCCAAGTTTTCGCATACTTTGAGAAGTTTTCGTATGAACTTGATTTTGATTTCTCGAGCCTTTATTTGTAAACTCTACATAACCTAACTCTTGAATCACTATAACAAACTCATACATAGAACACTTGTTAATATGTAACAAATCAGTAAGTTTACTTGGCAATTCACATACCATGACATGGAAATTTTGTAAATGTGCCCCAATGATGCATCTTGATAAAGAAAAGATTAGGATACGGGACTCATTTTCAAATCATTAAATAAAATTGTTGATTAAACATCCTTAGTAAGTAAGATTAAAAATTTAACATATGTTGAGTAAATAAAGAACAATGTTGAATCATTGCCATATATTTCAGAAACCTCGTTGTCATCAGTGCTCATCAAAATGTGGAACTTCTCATAAACCATATTTTCTTATTTGATGATTGAATCCTAAAA
Source organism: Flaveria linearis (assembly GCA_024085815.1). Lineage (NCBI taxonomy): Eukaryota > Viridiplantae > Streptophyta > Magnoliopsida > Asterales > Asteraceae > Flaveria > Flaveria linearis. The sequence continues at coordinate 87,825 of JABSNV010001062.1, read as the reverse complement.
AAGATTGTAAAAAGCAAGATCGCTAAAGTTCTGATCGAAGGGGAATTACGAAAAATACCCTCACATGAAACGTATATGAGTGGATTTAATGCCCAAAATAATGGTTAAAGTAAATGACATAATTTGTTTTAAACCATTTATTCTAAGAGTTAATATAAATAAAAGTCCCTATTTTATAATATAATATATAAAAAAATTTAGTTAGTTCTTTTTTTCTTAAGTGAGGTTTGAATCTAATGAGAAATCATTTGGAATTAAAACTATGAAGTTTCCTTTACGATTTAGAGTTCGAGCTAGCCTTATGACAAAGTGGCATAGATTAATGTGGTGTATAATTAATAGTAAGTTTCTCTTATAAATCTTGTGAGTTGAACATGATGTTTTATTAGTTATGAGTTTCCTCTTAAGAGAGATCAGGATGCGATCCGGACTAAGAAACGGATAAACAAATATCGATTAATATAATACTTATTATTCGAAGTAAGATCATACAATTGTTGTTGAAAAAGATTATTTTCTAAGAGACATAACATTCAAGATGATTGAACTAGCTCTTCTAAAGAGATACCGTGTGAAAATCAAAGGAGAGTAGGGGAAATCCTGAAATTTGTCCATTGCAACAACCATATGACTATAAATTAAAAAAAAATAATATTTTAACACTATAAACAATTTTATTTTTTTTACACGCTATAAAGAAAGAAATATCAGAAAATATTAAAACGATTACAGTAAAAACTGAATAAATTAACAAAAACTGTCGTGACCTAGAAAAACATGCGGCCTTTGTTATTTGGTCAATCTTTAGACTCTAGTGCGAGTTGAGGTTAAAAAGAAAAAAATAATAATAATTCCAAGGATCCGATAGAATTCTCAAAACTCTTTGAATTAGGTCTGTTTGTTATCGTTCTGCTCCTTTCTTTCTCTCTCTCTCTGTTATCCTCTCAGAAAGAAGAGAAGAGAGTCGAAGAGAGAGAGTCGAAGAGAGAGAGTCGAAGAGAGAGAGTCGAAGAGAGAGAGTCGAAGAGAGAGAGTCGAAGAGAGTCGAAGAAGAATCAAAGAAAGTGAAGAAGTAGGATTGATTATAGTTTTTAGAAGAGATGGCGTCTTCATCAGCGCCTAATCTGTGGGTGTTGCTGGGGTTGAGTCTGGCCGGAATACTGTTGATGACGAAGAAGCTGAAGAAGTCCGTGAAACCTGATTTTGGGGCCTTCCTTCACAGGCTCCAGCTCCTGCCTCCGCCGCAGCCGCCCCCTCCTAAAGCCCCTCACCCCCTCACCGGCCTCTCCTTCGCCCTCTCCGACCTGTATGCCCCCTTTACTACCCCTTTTATTTATATCAACTCAATCAAACAAATTTATTATTATTATTATTGTTGTCGTTGTTTTTCTTTCGTTCTAACTTAGCTGTTGCTTATTTGCTGGATTCTGCGTTCAAGTTGCTCAGGGGTTTCATTGATCTCAATTAAAACACTCGTTCATAGTTGTCTTATATGAAACAATATGCTAATAGTTGTGCACCTGGATGCAACTGCCCACATTATACATTTATGCATACAACTGCCAAAAGAGCATATAGTTTCTGAGATTTTATTCATGCAATTGTGATCTTCACAGATTTGATATCGATGGGTTTGTTACTGGCTTCGGCAATCCGGATTGGGAAAGGACACATGAAGCTGCCTCACAGACTTCTCCTGTTGTTTCAGCACTTGTGGATGGAGGAGCAACATGTGTTGGAAAAACCGTGGTGGATGAAATGTCATTTGGGTTAGTTATTGTGAATTATTTGCTCACTTGTTACATCTGAATTAATGTGTTTAGACCTATAGGTAAATAATTAATGCCTCCATTGCATCATGTTCTTCTCTTCCAAGTCAAACCTAGTAGCATTTATTTTAAAGACGATGCTGCAAATTGAGCCATCGTGGGTAACTAGTCACAACTAGTGATTTGTGGGGCGGGCTGAAATGGGTCCAGGTAGACACATAAACATTTTTTTTAAGTAGTGTGCCAATTATGGGTACGAAAGTTATTATTTGAACAATAATCGTATTTGTTGAATTAACATGTTTAGGAGGTTTGAGTCATTAAAAATATACTTTGTGTTAATTAACCTTATACTCTACCCATTTGACTTGTTTCTCTTAAGCTGCCCTCAGATTTAATGGGCTGACCTGTTGGAAATAAAACATAACCCAAATTGACCCATTTTTCCAAAATCTGGTTGAAATTGCATGTCCACACTATATTATATAACTTTGATTTTTATTTTCATTTATTTACATAACTTGTTCTTTCTTGTGGCATTCTTTTTACAGCATAAGTGGAGAAAATAGACATTATGGTACACCCACCAATCCTCTTGCTCCTGCAAGGATACCAGGAGGATCATGTAGTGGGGCTGCGGTTGCTGTTGCTGCAAAACTAGTTGATTTTTCTTTGGGTAGGTTGTAAATCAAGATTTTAATTTTCAGTTATTGATCATAACAATTTTAAGGGACCATGCACTTACTGATTCTAACAATATGCCAAAGGTGTTGACACTGTTGGTGGGGTAAGGCAACCTGCTGGACATTGTGGCGTACTTGGATTCCGGCCATCGTATGGTGCTGTTTCTCATCTGGGGATTATTCCTATATCAACAAGTTTTGATACCGTCGGTACGAATTCTTTGATAGTCTTTATATCCAATAAAATTTGTATATATACACCAGAAGTGCGAGAACCAATCTGGAATACTTACTTTTTCTGCATTTATTTAGGATTTTGACATTTATTAGAATGCATCATGATTATATGTCTAGATAATTCATGTGTATTCATATAAAACATCTAGATGTTTGTAGATTGACTTCAATTTCTCTAATCTACGGTGCTTGACTTGGCTCCCACTTTGTGCAAGGTTTGGGGTGCTTGACTTGGCTCCCACTTTGCAAGGTCTGGGTAGGGACCGGATCGCTTAACGATCTGATATACGGAGCCTTACCCTACACTTTTGTGCAGAAGGCTGTTTCCCACGGCTTGAACCCATTACCTCATGGTCTGAAAGTAGCAACCTTAACAGTTGCTTTAAGGTCTGCCCTCAATTATACTGAAAGAGAAAAGTCATCTAATCTTTTATAATTATACACTTTAATTTATTTTTTAATAATAAATGAATGGTTTATGTTGGTTCTCACAATTCTCGTATTATTTGTGGTTTTGTATTGAAACCTCCATCTATATACGTGTGTGTATATATTTAACAAGTTCTTTAGACTGTCACTACAAAGCCACATTCCTGTCTATATTTAATATTTTCATATGCTGTAGTGCTGTACAATGCACATCTTAATTTGGGTGATATGATGTATTTCCTGATCTATAGAAACTGACCTTCTTTGCTACCTTCAATTTTTCAATTGAGAACTTGTGGCTACTTTAGAATTCTATTACTAGAAATGAAAATTTGTATGCTACTTTTGTTTGTCATTTCATTTTATTAATATTTAGTAAAGGGCATACCCGGTGCATGAAGCTCCCGCTTTGCGCAGGGTCCGGGGAGGGGCCGGATCGCGAAGCGATCTGATGTACGCAACCTTTCCTTGCACATTTTGTGCAAGAGGCTGTTTCCACGGCTAGAACCTCTTTAATATTTATTAATATTTAGTAACTAATAATAAAATGACCAAAAAGGATATTTTTATATATTTTTGAATATCTAAATTTAAATACAACAATCTTTTTCAACAATTATAACATAATTTACAGTGTATAACATCAATCATCTCCATCTTTAACTCTCATGTAAATTAATCTTTCAGGATGGTTTGCTATGAATCCCAGTATATTACGTCGTGTAGGGCAGGTGCTGCTACAAGGGCCATTCACAGCCCAACGGAATCCTAGGAGTGTTATCATTGCTGATGACTGTTTTCAACTATCAAAAGTTCCTATCCATCGGTTGACCCAAGCAGTAATTAGATCAACCGAGAATCTATTTGGAAGTATGTTCATTTGCATTCTTATACTATTTTCTATAGTATTTGTTTTTCTTCCTCTTCCACTAAGGTGGAAATTTTGATCCATTTATCTATGAATGGCTCGATTCAGGTTAATTATTTTATCTCTAACGGGTAAAGTGGGTGATAATAAAGAATTTAGCTAAAAAAAGCTATGGATAGAATGTCTTAATAAGTCTTCTTTTAGTGCATAAAATCTACCAAATTGTTTTATACTTTTGTTCGATTATTTTTATTATAAAAATACCTGTATGAATCACATTTAACACATAAATTATTTATTAAAAATCATGCAAAAGATGTGTTAGGTGAACACAACATGACCTATATAAGAAGTTGTGTGTCTTGTCCCAACCTGTTCTTCATTCTTACCCAATCTTCTTATCTTGCCACCTCTACCATTTGTGGGTGTAAACAACTTTTCTTATGAAGTAGTGTGTTCTGCAGAGCAAGTTTTGAAGCATGAGATCCTTAGTGATTACATTGCTTCCAGAGTTCCAAGCCTGAAAGCATTTGATTCTAGCAAGCCAAATGGTGATGCAAAACTTTCATCTCTAAGGTCACTTGCTAACATTATGCAGTTAGTACGGAGGTAATGTAAATTTTACCTGTGTGTTCATTACTTTAATAATGCTCTACACATTTTGCTTTAGTTAGTCTAGTTGTATGTTCAACATGGGAATGATACTGGCAGTTAGTTGGATGAAAAGTTGTGGTTTTTTTATGTTCATCATATTCTTTAATTTGACTTTTTTTTATCATCACTGTGGACCTGCTTACGCGTACAAGAATTTTTACGTGATTTGAAGAACAAAAATTGCTCATTGATAATCTGAGATCAGTGTGTGTAAAGACAGCTTAAGATATGTACAAACCATGTAGTGTGGGTGTTTTTTTATTATAAAAAGTTAACATTTTAGATATGGTTACATAAACTATAAGGGCGTACCCGGTGCATGAAGCTCCCGCTTTGCGCAGGGTCCGGGGAGGGCCGGATCGCGAAGCGATAGATGTACGCAACCTTTCCTTGCACAATTTTGTGCAAGAGGCTGGTTACATAAACTATACTATTAGATTAATTCTTTGAATGAAGAAATTTAGGAGTATGTAAGTAGACTCTTGACCTGTTACCTGTACGAACATTGGATTCATTTCAGTTCTAGCAAACTTTTTTTGTTTTGCCATAACCATTTGAGCCTTTGGAGATAAGATGTAATTGCCCATTATTAGGTATTGAGTCACCTCTAAAGTATCTGAATACAGAAATTTTCCATTAACTATTTCTGGTTAAGTGTTGTAAGATAGTTCTGAATCAGAAAGTTAGATGTACAAACTATACTACACATAAGTAACAGACAAAATAGGAAATATAAAAACTAATAATATAATAAAGAATGATAAATGTGAGTTAAAACACATTAAATAAAACGATTAAAATGAACTGTGCTTGCAATTAGTAAGAGTAAAGTTGAAAAAAAAAATGATGGAACGAACAACTTTATTGAAGATAAAACAAAGTGGGGACTAATAGCCAAAGAACTTAATATTTTATTACCATTGCTTCACAGATGTAAGGCTATGTGTTATATCCTATAAAAGGTGAGGGGATGCTCACGCAAAGACCACACGGCCCTTGCGTGACGCCGTGAGTGGTCCGTGGGAGAGAGCTCACAAGTGTGAACCTTCAAAAACCAGACCGTTGCCACATTTTACAACGGTTACATTGTAAAAACAAAACATTTTTAATAAAACAAACTTAACTACAATTACCACACCAACATCAATCAGTTTTACACAAAAATCATAAATCTCTACTCAGTATAAATAGAAAATGAATCCAAACAACCCACACAATTCCAAACAATCCAACCCGAACGTTTTCCAACTCGCTCCATCACAAGTTTACTACCTTCAATTTGATCCTCCATTTTGTATAGATGTTGATAATTTTTTATGTTTTGTAGTGATTCTATTATGTTTTCTATTTTTAATGATTTAAAGTTTTGAATTATTATTAATCTTTTATTTATGTTTTGCTTTAGTTATAAGTAATTGTTATTAATTAGTTGTATAAGTTATAAGTAATTGTTACTAATTAATTGTATTAAATTTCACTCACCAGTCACCACTCACTCACCATGACCTTCTTTGAGTGAGTGTTGGAACTACCTACGTGGCAGTGTTCACTGTCATCAATCACTCACCAAAAACACATCCCCTAGGAGTTTCCTCTGTGATTTGCGCATTAAATTGTGAACTTGTATGCAGGCATGAATTCAACAATAATCACTTTGAGTGGAGCAGTTCGATGAAGCCAGCTTTAGATCCTCTTACATCAGCTCAGGTACAAGAAAGGCTGGTATTAGCAGACAAGGATATGGAAAATTTTAGTGCTGTTAAAAACGAGTTGAGATCAGCTCTAAATGTTCTTTTGAAGGTATCTTCTATTTGGTTATTTTGACCTTCCTATCATTTGAATGAATCATTCTTATTGTTGATTGATTTATATAGTAATAGAGGCTCTTTTAATTGATTTGAATATTATGCAATGCTACTTTTGGGTAATACATTTGTTTAGGACGATGGAGTTCTTGTGATCCCAACTGTTTCTAGTCCTCCACCCAAACTTGGTGCGAAGGAGCTTTCATCAGTAGAATATCTCATGACTGAATTTTCACTTACGGCTTTAGCTAGCATATCAGGTTGCTGTCAGGTCCATTTCTTCTCTCTCTCTCTCTCTCTCTCTCTCTCTCTCTGTCTCACTCACACACACACACAAACCAGGACAAAAAGACAAGGGCACGTGTTCATGTACTATGGTTTGTGATTCATTGTGTGCTTTAGAATGTTGAAACATTAGTAGACAGCACATATTTGAGCTGTATTTGATGTAGTGGCAATATAGGCAGGCATGTTGGGTAACAGATCAAAGTGTGTAATTTTTGGTTTGGGCAGAGAGACTTGGGATGCTTTGACCCGAAAACATATGTCCAAAATTTTTCAATAGTTCACTGTGTCAACTATGTTTACTACATATAAGTTATTTAATAAAAATCTTATTTTTCGAATAAAGTGTTTTAGATGAGTTTTTCTCCTTGAAATCTACACTTTGTGCAACTTTCTTTCACATGTTCTTTTTTTAAAAAAGGTAATTTGACCGATTCGAGAATAAACGTAACTGGCGTCAACCGTACATTTGTCAAAGTATGCCACCTCGAATTTGGTGTTAATTTAATGACATTGTTTGTATATGGGGTGGTTTTGAAGATTCTTCAGTTTGATGAGCTCAATAATGTAATTATTTTAGTTTTACCACTTTATTGTAGGTCGTAATACCATTGGGGTTATATGAAAACTACCCTGTTTCGGTGTCGTTGTTGGCAAAACACGGGGGTGATCGTTTTCTGTTGGATACACTTCAGACAATGCATGCATCTCTGCAGCACAAGTTAGCTGATGAAGTTGCAAAGTCAAAAGTGTCCAATGATGTTAGCAAGGAAGCCACAGCTGAAATCGCCAAAGAAAAGGTAACAGACACTATTGAACACACTTGTTATGTAATAGATGTTTTTTATTATGAGTTAAAGTGGGTAATATTTTTACACGGGTTGACCTTTACTTTATGTCCAATTCTCTAATAATATAAATAGTGTCAAATATGACCACAAGAATTATATTGTTTGAGCAGTGTTCTAATTTTCAAATAAAATTATTCTGGAGGCTTTATATGGTCCAACACTTTTCTGCTTTTGTTTTGGTGTCAAGTGGATTGTGGGCCTTAATGGTTCAAAGCTTAAGTCCGGACATGATTTTCAATGAAAAATGACAGTTGAACGAGTATTATCATTTTAACCGTGTGCAAGGTTTAGTGCCAGATGGAATGATTGTCCGATGTGATGATCTTTTCAGAATTTTATTAGTAACTCATCCTATATTTGGATATATAATTAGTGCCATTTGCTTAATCAGGGTAACACTGCTTTCAAAGCAAAAAATTGGCCGAAGGCGATTGGGTTTTACACTGATGCCATTAAACTTAACAGCAACAACGCAACTTATTTTAATAACCGAGCTGCAGCATACTTGGAACTGGGAAGGTATTATTATGTCTTTGAAAAAGATAAGTTATTAACACCGTGTACATTTGCTGACATTTTGTATCTGCATTCAGTTTCATTCAAGCTGAAGCAGATTGTACTAAAGCTATCAATCTTGATAAAAAGGTAACTTTCTCTGATTTATGAACCTATGAACCCATTCTTTTAGCCTGGTTTGGCTTTTACTTTCATGTCCTAAGACGACTTTTGCCACAAGGAGCCCCCTTTTTAGATTATTTTGTTTATTAGTTCTTTATAATCGCGGAATTTAGACATTAGTATCTTACTGTTTTATAATTTCGGCTCTCTCTCTCTCTCTGCTCTGCTCTCTCCCTCCACTCTGCTCTACTCTCTCCCCCTCTGCTCTGCTCTCTCTCCCAACGGATCTCTGCCGACCACCTCACCGGCGACCACCGCCCACCTCCCAGGTAAGTTTGCCGACCTACCCTCCGCCTCTCAGGTAAGTTTCCGACCACCGCCGACCTACCCTCCGCCTAAGCCAACCGTCACCACCCCCCACCTCACCGGCGACCACCGCCAACCTACCCTCCGCCCAAGCCAACCGGCACCCCCCTCCGCCTAAGCCAACCGTCACCACCCCCAACGCCTACCCCGTCACCACCGCCTACCCCGTCACCACAGCCTAGCCGTCACCACCGCCTACCCCCACCGTCACCACCCCCCACCACCTACCCTGTCACCATCGCCTACCCGTCACCACCGCCGACCCGTCACCACCACAGTCACTAGCCACCAAAGCCTTCACCGGCCACCACATCACCGCTAGCCACCACCCCCCTCACTGCCCCCTGCCCTCCACCCGCCACCACATCACCGCTAGCCACCACCACCCTCACTGTCCCCTGCCCTCCCTCTCACCGGCCACTGGCCACCACCTCCACCACCATCGCAGCAACCTCACAGCCCCCCAGCCACCACGTACCAGTATCAAAATCGAAGAATTATAAATTTGGGTGTACATTTGGTGAGATCGATCTGTCTCGGATTTGCATATCTGTTTTTTACGCGCCTTTAATTTAATTATATCTTTAAATATTTCTTTTCGTGTAGATTGTTTGGCTGGGTTAGGGATACCAGCATTCTTGGTTTTGAATAGGGGAAGGCATCTTCTTTTTTTGGGCTTTTTCTATCATCGTGTGATTTGATTTTTTTCTGTGTCTTGATTTGTTTGTGTGCCCCTAGCGTATTGTTGACCTCGTGGGACGGTTTCCTTTTGATTGTGCTTTACTCATGATGCGTTTCTTTCTAGTGTGTTGTTCGTGTTTTTTGGTGGTTTTAGTGGACTCTGTCTGGTATAATAGATAGTAGGAGCAATTATGCTGCCCCGAGATCATGTTCGGTGAGGAGATGTGCAAAGACAGGGAATAAGGTTTGTAGATTAAGAGTGGCATTGTGGAATGTAGAAACCCTAACTAGTAAGTTACTAGAGTTAATTGATGTGCTGAAAAAACGTACGGTCCAGATAGTGTGCCTTCAGGAGACTCGATGGCGGGGTAGGAGAGCAAAAGAGTGCAATAGTTATAAACTATGGTATTCAAGGTCCTGATGGAACAAAAAACGGAGTAGGTTTTCTAGTTGCTAGGGAACTTCAAGATAATGTAGTGGAGGTGAGAAGATACAATGATAGAATTATGTTGTTAAGAATAGTAATAGGGGATGAGGTAGTGGCAGTAGTTAGTGCGTATGCACCACATGTTGGACTAGGGGAAATTGAAAGAAAGGAGTTCTGGGAGAGTTTAGATCACGTTATGGGCGACATACCTAGAGAAGAAAAGATATGCATAGGAGATTTTAATGGACATATCGGTAAGGATAATGAGCATTTCCAACTGGTGTATGGAGGCTACGGGTATGGTCTTAGGAATGACGGCGGTAGGGAGCTTCTTGAATCTGCAGTAGCGCATGACTTAGGCATCATAAATTCGTTTTTTAAGAAAAGAGACTCGCATCTAATCACGTTTAGCAGCGGCGGGAGACACACGCAGATAGACTATTTATTGATGAGGAGAGAAGATCATAGCGCGTGGAAGGACTGTAAAGCAATCCCGGGAGAGACAGTTGTGACGCAACACCATATGTTGGTGGCGGATATACGCGTCAAGAGGCCAATTGCCCAACAGAACAAGAGAGTTAGACCTAAGATCAGATGGGGCCAGCTCAAAGACGAAAAGATTATATTTTTAGAGATAAGGTCATACCAATGAACCAAACTGGGCCACAGGAAGACGCAAACCAAAAGTGGGAGGCTATGGCAACTAGGCTCATCCAAGCAGCTAAAGAAACGCTTGGAGTTACAACAAAAAGGACAGTCGGTCATAAGGAATCATGGTGGTGGAACGAAAATGTACAGGAGAAGATACGAATCAAACAACAAAGTTTTAAAGAGCTTATACGCTGTAACAATGAGGAAAAATGCGCAGAGCTAAAAGAAAAGTACAAGGAGGCTAAGCGACGGGCGAAAAAATCGGTGTCAGAGGCAAAGAACACGGCGTACGAGAGGATGTGTAAACGATTAGAGACGAAAGAAGGAGAGCATGACATGTTTAAGATAGCCAAGGCAAGAGAAAGTAGAAGACAGGACTTGAGAATGGTGAAGTTCACAAAGGCTGCGGATGGAAAGGTTTTGGTGAAGGGGAAAGACATCACGGTGAGATGGAAACCTACTTCGATAATCTTTTCAACATAAGGAATCCAAACCAACAAACGGAGATAGATAGAACAACCCAAACAACGCAACAAAACCAATGCTATTGTAGAGGCATCACAGTTGATGAAGTTACAAGAGCTATGAAGAAAATGGGAAGGGCTAAAGCGGTGGGGCCAGATAACATATCGATTGAAGTGTGGAAATGCCTGGGGGATGAGGGTCTACAATGGCTAACAGATTTATTCAATACTATCTTTAAAACCAATGGTTTCGAAACCGGACCGGACCGGCCGGTCCGACCGGTCCGACCGGGACCCGGTGCCTTTGCCGGTTCTGTTCGTTGGTTTTAGACCGTTTTCAAAATAACCGGCCGGTTCGCGCGGTTGACCGGTCCGACCGGAACCGGCGAACCGGGTTGAACCGGTTTTTGGATTTTTTTTTATTTTAATAGAAAAATATTATTGGATATGGATTAAGGAACACTGGTTCGTTAATTTGGACTATGTTTAATTGAATGATATGTATTTTGGATGTTGTTTTGGATTATGGAACACCGGTTCGTTAATATTATACCTTATACATACACACTAAATATTTGGATTTTTTTTATATTTTTTTAAATATTTATGACGTCATCCGATTCGTAATCCGGTCCGACCGGTCCGACCGGTGAACCTCTAGGCCGTCCGGTTCGCTTTCCGGTCCGGTTTTGAAAACATTGTTTAAAACAGGGAAGATGCCAGACAAGTGGAGAACCAGTGTCATAGTCCCCATATATAAGAAAAAAGGAGATGTCCAATGTTGCGAAAACTATAGGGGAATAAAGCTATTGAGTCACACGATGAAACTATGGGAAAGAGATATTGACACAAGAATTAGACGGGAAACTCAGATAGCGATAAACCAATTTGGATTTATGCCAGGACGCTCTACAACAGAAGCCATACACGTCATACGGCGGATAATGGAGAAATATAGAGAAAAGAAAAGGGACCTCCATATGGTATTCATCGACCTAGAAAAGGCCTATGATAGTGTTCCGCGGCATCTAATTTGGGAAAGTCTACGACTTAGAAGGGTACCAGAGAGGTATATCAAAATAATTAAGGATATGTATGACGGGGCAAAAACGTATATGCGAGCACCGGTAGGAGACACAGACTCCTCTGTGGAAGTGGGACTCCACCAAGGATCGGCACTGAGTCTATTTCTTTTCACAGTAGTGTTGGATGAGATGACCAAGTCCATACAACAGTCAGTCCCGTGGTGCATGTTCTTTGCGGATGATATTGTTTTAATATCAGAATCTAAAATGATGCTTAACGACAAGCTTAAGCAGTGGAGAGCAGCACTAGAGCGCAGAGGATTAAGGATAAGTCGCTCTAAGACGGAATACATGCATTGTAACTTTGGTGGCGACGCGGAAGAGGACACTCAAATCAGTATCCAAGGTATGCCGGTCCCACGAACGTCTAGGTTCAAATAGCTGGGCTCGTACTTGCAGGAGGACGGAGAGATACACAACGATGTAGCCCACCGTGTTCAAGCGGGATGGTGCAAGTGGAGAGCTGCGTCAGGGATTCTCTGTGATAAGAGCTTTCCAGTAAAACTAAAGGGAAAACTATACAGAGTGGCGGTACGCCCAGCTATGCTATATGGAACAGACTGCTGGGCCATAAAGAAATCGCACGAGAAACAAATAGAGGTTGCAGAAATGCGAATGCTGAGGTGGATGTGTGGACACACAAGACTGGATCGGATAAGAAACGAAGTGTTTCGAAAGAAGTTAGTAGTGACTTGTATTGCAGATAAAATACGAGAGGGAAGATTAAGATGGTTTGGGCATGTCAAGAGGAGATCAATGGCAGCACCGGTTAGAGCAGTGGAGAACATCATCCTAGAAGGTAGAAAGAGTAGAGGAAGACCTAGGTCGACTTGGGAAGAGAAAATTAGGCGAGATATGGTACACTTGCACCTCTCTAAGCACATGATCGAGGATAGGAGTGAGTGGAGGCGTAGAATTAATATTAAGGACTTTTAGTGGGTTCTGTAGCTAGGAAGGGACTTTGATTACTTGTTGCGGGACCTGATGCGTATGTAGTACGCTTCTGCCTTTTTAGGGGAAACTTGCTACTTCTCGGATGTATGCTTGTTCATTTGGTATTCCTTTTGGTGATATTTTACTGTTTGTTGTATGTTGTGTACTGTATCATATACCGTATGTTTGATTATATGCTGATTCGCTAGCGTAATTGCTTTTGTTATCGAATCGGGGGTCTCTTTGGAAGTGGTCTCTCTACCTACCTGGATAGAGGAAAGACTCGCCACCACCTACCCCTCCCAGACCCTGCTCTTGAGTGGGATATACTGGGTTTGTTTGTTTGTTTGTTTGTTTAGTTCTTTATAATCAAAATTTGCTAAACATCGTATTGTCTGATTATTACAATTTCAAACACCAGAGGCACATTTAAACAATGTCTTTTACAATCGAATAATTATTTACTTTATGCAATATGATATGGTCACTTTTAGAACACAATCCAAACCCCCTCTATATAAAAGAAAGTCTGTAGAGTTGTGTATACCCATTTGATAGGATTTGTTAACTTTTCATTGTCTTACAGAATGTGAAAGCATACTTGAGAAGAGGTACAGCAAGGGAGATGCTAGGATACTACAAAGAGGCAATTGAAGGTAGACTTCGGTCGCTATTTTAATATTAAATTTAATTTCTTTATTATCAACCAAAATGAATTTAATTATCTTCACATGCCCATGTCTCTAAACAGACCTGGGGAGAGTTCGGAAACGCGTTGAACAAATGATTGAGTCACAGTAATTAGATAGTACTAGTTTGGAATAAACTTATTTTGCTTCTAACTATTTATAGGGGATATAATCATCTTTAAATAAAATGTTAATGCCATAAACAAGCAACATACTTTCTTAAATTGCATGAAAAAGTACCTCAACTTAATTTTGGTACTCAGCCCCTAAATCTATTAAAGATACACATAAAAGTTCCTTGACACAATGTTGATATATCAAAGTTCCTGAACTTGTTTACAATACTAGTCGTTATTGAAAAAAATAATTTGAAATAATGACTTGTTACTCAAACTAGTCAAAAAAGGCGTACCTGGTGCTGCAAAGAGCTCCCACGTTCGTAGGGTCCAGGGAGGGTCCGTCCCATTTAAGGGAAGATGTACGCGGTCTTTTCCCCACATTTTGTGGGGAGGCCGTTTCCACGGATCGAACCTGAGACCTTTGGTCTCTTAGGAACAGCTTCAACCGCTGCGCCAAGGCCCGCCCTCAAACTAGTCAAAATCTGATAAAAGTGACATTCCAGCAATTTTGACCAAAAAAATCATATTTTGACCAATTTAAGAGGCAACAAGTCACTATTTGAAAAAAAAAATATATCTCGAGTACTTGCATTCTAGTATAGTTTAGAGAATTTAACATACCAGAAATAACTTATGGACCTTTTTGTCTATATTTGACAAATTCGGAACTTTAGTATTCCAAAACTAGGTTGAGGGACTTTTTTTAAAGGGAAAATGTCACAAAATAGTAACTAAGTTTCAAAAGTGTTCTCATTTAGTCACTCATGCATATTTTTCTTAAATTGAACTACTAAACCATCAAATCGAGTTATCATCGAATTTTCTTATTTCAAGTAAGTGATGGAAGAGGAGATGTGGGGTCGGAATTTTTTAAATTGAAATTATATTAAAAAAACAAAAAAAAAACATGTTAAATATATTAAAAATAAAAAAAAGATATCTAAATTCTTGTCACCATTACACATTAGCATCAAAATGAAGAAAAAAATAGTTTATAATTGAAACAAAAAGAAAAACATGCTAGAAAACATATTGATACTTTAAATTTATATAAAATATGAAAGCCAGGTGACCTAATTAGAACACATTTCAAACTTGAGTTAACTAATTGAAACACTTTTGAAAGTTGATTATTATTTTATAAAGTTACTCCTTTTTTAAACATAGATTATCCAAGGCTAGAATAAAATCACCCCTTTAATCTGATTTGGGAAACCCTAATTTCTATTTTACTAAGGGTTTGTCACACGTGTGATTATTACAACTTCAAAAACGGAACATGCTAGCTGTTTTATGATATGGTCAAACCTATATCCAGACACTTGCTCAAAGCGTGCATGATAAAGATGTTGCGTTGTGTTGTGTATCAGATTTTAGGTACGCCCTTGTTCTAGAGCCAACCAATAAAAGAGCAGCGGCGTCTTCGGACAGGCTAACAAAACTATTTCAGTAGAATGTGGCTGAAAAACGATGCTTGAGCAGCAGGTCTCATGTGGCAGACTGCTGAATGAAACCGTGATGGGGGCTCAAGTGTTACGTGACGGGACAGGACACGACAGGACTGGTGGTTATGATGTAATATTGGTCAATTTTGCTCCAGGTGCACTTTAAGATACATATTCAGTTAATGAGGTATGTTTATTGTGTTATTGTTTTTTTGTCACCTCCGCTCATATTCTATACACCTTTTACCTGTGTGTGCTTTTATATACTTGAAAATCTTTTTCAATTCTTAATTTGATCTCAACAAATAATAAAATAGAATAGAATGCATTTGGGTGGAAAGTATGTATTTAGAAATGGAGAGGCTAAATGCGACCCTCCTTAATTTTCAGTGTAAATTTGAAAAATATCAAATCGAAATAATCAATTTTGTCTTCTATAGTAAATGAAATAATAAATAATAAGTGATGTGATAACTTGAATGATATTTAACAAGTGAAAGTGAGAGAGGCGCTACCATCCTATTTTTAAACCAATTGAGTTTTCGATAAAGATAATCCAAACCTACTGTGATACGGACTATCCACAGTAAACCATTGACCCATGACCCAGCCGAGCTCCACATTACTAAGCTCCACCGTAAACCATCTACAAACGGGTGATTGTAGATGTTAATTTCTTGGTAAATTAATGGCTTCAATTAGCATCTTTATGTGTCAAGTCATATTTAAAGAATCAAAATGAGTACTATAAACATAATTAAAAAAATTATCACACCGTTTTTTTAAAAAAAAATTAAAGATGAATGACTTCAAATATAGCCGCTAGAAAGTTAGATGTTTCAAAAAATGACTCTAAGTTGATTAAAACTATTTAGTTAGATTTAAAATAGTTTAATAAAAAAATTAGTGGTATTTTATGTGTTACATATATAATATATGTATATATATGTGTGTGTGTGTGTTAAGCTAAATAATCAATTAATAAAAATAATAAAAGAAAAAATGAATATAATTGAAGAATGAAAAGAAACTTTAACACTTACAAAAGTAGTCCTTTATGAATAGAATGATAATAATGCCTTTGACTTAACAGAATTATTTAACCCCGGTTGATAAAAAGAACGTATTACGTAAAAATTTTTTGTAAAAAAAGATATTGAGTGAGAGGCATTTTTCAAAAGTACCATTCCATAATTTTTTACAAAACATAAAAGATGAAATTTGTAATTTAGTCTTAATTAATCTTGAATCGTCTCTATCATACTAGAATTAATTGTCATGCCATATCAACTTAAGCTCCCAATGAGGTAATCTGATGTGTTAAAGTTAGGGCTGTTCACGAAGCGAATCGAACCGAACGCAGGCTCGTTCGAAGTCGGTATGTTTTCAAACCGAGCTGCTTGGTTCGGTTCGATTTTATAAATTCGAGCGCAAACATCTTGCTCGAACTCGGTTTGGTTTACAACCGAGCGCTCGGTTTTGCTCGGTTTCGCACGGTTCGAATTCACACCCACGCACACGCAGAGTACACACCCGCGCACACACTGTCACGCACATGCATCGAATTTGTACATACATACACATTACAGTAGCATACACACATGTTTTGCCAACAGAACTAAATGACAACAAACGATCACGAGTCTAACCTTCGAACGGGTTTACGGAGATCTTGATTGCAGTTGGTTTCCACGGTGGGGGAGGGGCTGTCAAATTCGGAAACGAGAGGCACAACGGCAGCAGGCTCACTGTTGGGACAGTTCGCGAATGGAAGAGAGGGTCGCACGGTGGTGGTCGACGGAAGTGGGGGCTTAGGGTTATGGTTTCATAAAATGTATATATATATTTTAGATAATTACTCAACTCCTCCTCAACTTAGGTTAATTGACCAATTAACCTAAACTATTTCTGATTAGGGTTTTTATTTTTTTATTGAATAAATAAAATAGAAATACAATTAAATAAATTAACATATATATAATATATAAAAACTAAATTAAAAATAATTCGAGTGAAACCGAACGAGCGCCGAGCGAGCTAACCTTTGCTCGTGCTCGGTTCGTTTTAAAAGCGAACCGAGCCTCGGTTCGTTTTAAAACCGAGCCGAAATCGAACGAGCAAAATTCCGAGCATTTTTAAACGAGTTCGAGCGAGTTTCGAGCGTCGAGCTTTTTGAACAGCCCTAGTAAAAGTAAGAGTCAGTCATAGAGGTATGCCGACTCCTAAAACTAGATTGACGTTCCCGTCACATCATACATGCCATATTTGGCTATACGGATACGAATAATGTTGGGTCATGAGAAGCGCATGTTGACCAGGTAATCCAGATGGGTCATATTGTAGCAAGTTAGCAAGGTAACACGGCAGTGTTGGGTCTTGGGGATTTGTATCGTGTCTTAAACATAATTGGCGTGACATGACTGGGATTGTAGGCGTATTATTGCTTAATATGGTCTGTATTGACCATCACTAATGTTCTAATTTAATCTCGATTAGTCTTGATAAAAATTGTGTAATGACAAAATTGTAATATGTTTTTTTTAATTTTTTTTTATCAAGGAAATCATGTTTCATTTATATTGAACAGTTCCTTAGTAAAACATATTCTAGAAGTTAATATAATCCAACAAACAACATATTAACACGAATGAGTATAAAGCTAACAAATATAAATCTCATAATTAATATTCATAACTGTCACAGTTTATTAATTCTATTTTTTACAAAATTAATGTATAAACACTAGGGAATGGTTATAGCAAAAATGGCTTTTAATCAAACAAGCTTAAGAAGGATCACGGAATGAGGGCATTTTGATCATTGCGTTTTATACGTTCATTGTGTCAATATCAGTTCATTTTGTCATATTTCTCACATCATTTGATATATGTATTCATCATTATGTTTACGTTTTAAATTATTTTATGTTATTTTGGTCATTATTTTTATAGATTGTATAGACTGGATTCATACACCCTGATTTAGAAGTTTACACCATTAACATCTGTAAAATATAGTTTACAATATGTAAACTATAGTTTACTCTGTAAAAGGTAGTTTACGTATTGTAAACTATAGTTTAGAAACCAAATTATAAAGTTTATTACTTTTAATTATATTAAAGAAATATATAATTTACATTTGTGTATATATATTTATATTTGAACATAAAATAAAAGTTTAGTTAGGAATTAATATATATATATATATATATATATATATATATATATATATATATATTGAATGTATAGTATATAATATTTATAAATTAAGAGTATCACTTTCATTTGGATAACGTACGTGCAAATAGTGAAATATTAAAGACAAGTTCTTCAAATTCAAGATTTTTAAAACTCAAGCCCGGTGGATAACATAAGTACTCCCACAAATGTCTTCTCTTCATAGACCGAAAGGTCAAGAGGTTGAGTCGCAGCAAGATACCTATTGTTCGTGTAAGATGGAATTCTAAACGAGAGCCAGAGTTTACATGGGAACGTGAAGATCAGATGAGGCTTAAATATCCACATCTATTCGAGGATGACGCTCTTGGTCCTAGCAGCAGTTGAATTTCGGGACGAAATTCCCTCAACTGGGGGATACTATGACATCCGTCACCAAAGGTCCGTCATTTAACGTGTTCGGTTAACTTTTGTTATTGGTCATTCCTCATCTCTGTAACCCATTTATGTGGATATCATATTTGCTTGCTTGGTTATCTTTATGCTTGTGCTATCGTTGCTTGCATTGTCGTCATCTTAAAACGTTTTCTAAGATTGCCCCCGTTATCATTGAACGCACTATTTTTATATAAACCTAATGTTACAAATAAAACCGTTTTTAAATTATAAATATCATTAACTACGTCTTTCATCATTAATAAAACAAGCCTAATTAATGTCGTTTCAACCGAAATAAAATTTGGGAACCCAGGGGCAAAGTGCAGGGACTAAAATTTACTTTTTGCAAACTTGGGATGGGTATAAAAACCCCTTTCCCAACCATTTTCTTCATCTTCTTCACTTCTCCTTCATTTTCTTCTTCACAACCTATCTTCTTCACTTTTGCACGAAAAACGCTCCATTTGGTCTCGTTTTCGTCGTCTAGAAGTCACCTACAACCTAGTCTACTCCATCCTTTCAGGTAGACAACTTGATTGTCTCGTTTCTTGCTCGATTTCACTTCTGCGTTTTCTAGGGTTTCGGGTGCTCGAGTTTATCCGAGCACATGAGGTCGTGTGGGCTTATGTGTTGCGTTTCTGAGTGTGTTTCTTGTTTAAACATGTTAGAATATGGATTCTGGAAGTTCTTGGGGTGTAAAACGAGTGCACGGAGCAGCCGGAGACTGCTCTGCACTCGACAGTCGCGATTCTGCTGTTCTTCGCGACTGGGTCTGTTCACACGATTGAGCCGTGCGATTGGGTGAATCGCACGACTGAGTCATGCGTATAGGTGCGCCGTGCGATTAAGCCATGCGATTGGGTGAATCTGTTCACACGATTGAGCCGTGCGATTGGGTGAATCGCACGACTGAGTCATGCGTATAGGTGCGCCGTGCGATTAAGCCATGCGATTGGGTGAATCGCACGCCTGAGTCATGCGCTTGGGTGTGTACGATTGAATATGTGTGCGATTGAGTCCATGCGAGTGAATGAGCTTGCGATTGAGTCAGTGCGGATGAGATTGTGTGCGATTGTGCGTGAGTCGCACGACAGAAAGGCTAGTCGCACGAAAGAATGTTCAATCGTACGAATGAAGCTGATTCTTGCGAATAAAGGTTCAACCGTGTGAATGGAGGTTGAGTCGTGCGATTGGGTGTTGCATGGTACGACTAAATGCTTAGTCGCACGAATGAAGGTTCAATCGTACGAATGAAGCTGATTCGTACGACTGAAGGTCCATTCGTGCGAATGGAGGGTTGAGTCGTGCGTCCGGTCCTGTTATGTGACTGATGATGCGTGTATGTGTGAATTCCCTTTTTGAATGTCTTGTGATGATAAGGTTGTAACAAGCAGGAAACCGCATCGGATATTGTCAGCTACTTGGGGAGAATAGCCCCATCACGGTTTTAAAACGCGTCCAATGAGGAAGGTATCCAGCACCTTATAAAGAGACTTTCCTTCCCCTTCCCAACCGATGTGGGATGTTACATCCTCCCCACTTGGAGACCAGCGTCCTCGTTGGCACAACGGCCCGGCCCTGGCTCTGATACCAACTGTAACAAGCAGGAAATCGCATCGGATATTGTCCGCTACTTGGGGAGAATAGCCCCATCACGGTTTTAAAACGCGTCCAATGAGGAAGGTATCCAGCCCCTTATAAAGAGACTTTCGTTCCCCTTCCCAACCGATGTGGGATGTTACAAAGGTAAAATCAATAAAGTGTCATTGCTTGACCACAAAGATTAAAGTCAACGCTATCAACAGGCACATACATTCAATTTAAAATAACCTAATCTTTTACAATTATCGACAACCCATTTGGGACTACAAATATTTAACAAGCACTATCTTTTATGATAATGGAATCCTCATACGGATGTCATTAGCAATGACGACTACTCTTAATACTTGGATCTACATAAGGTCTGATATGTGTATGCTGCTTGTGTGTGCTACCCACGACCGAACCGAAACAGCCTGAACTAATTGAATGTCATCTTATGCCTTATGCTCATATTAATGCTTGTTAGTAACTGTCAATAGGTGTTTGACCGTTCATAGCATTCTACCTTTGGGAATATTCATCATACGTGCTGATAGGATCAATTTGAGCAATCTGTAACAAATTATATGAACAATTCAAAGAAATACAATCAATTGTAATCAAATCAAGCAATATCAACAAAATTCATATTTCATTGATAGCAACAGACGATTACAAGAGATAGAAAGCAGTCTTACAAAAACTTACAAAACTTCTCAATCTACTCTAAGTCTATGCTATTTATACTAGAAACTAAGGAACTAAAATTTATAAAACTAGTCCCTATACTAGTATAAACTACAAAACTTAGACAATAAAGACTAAATGTTAATCTTCTAAGGTACCTAACAATACTCCCCTAAGATTTACATAGTCTTCTGTCTTCAGTTCAGCTCCATCCTTGCTTTTCTTCATGAACTTGTCTTTGTCTTCATCTTATCTTCTCTGCATCCTTTGACTTCTTCTTTTATCTTCAATCTTCAAATAATTCTTCAGGTTCTTCTTTAACAGTGAACATCGGTTTCTTCTTGTAAATCTCTATTTCTTTCAATGCATTCTCTATTGCTGACTTGAATTTCTTTGCTAGAACAGCTTGCTCTGGTTTTGACTCATTGGTTTTTATCTCTAACTGCTTCATTCTTTCCAACGTGTTCTTTGACAAACATGCTATATCAACATTAGCATATAGCTCAATTGGAATTCCGCAGTCTTTTGTATACAATTCAAGCACACCTTTTCTTGATATTCTCATAAACTCAATATCTGGAATATCTTTCTTCACTATGTTTGCATACGCCAAAGCTTTTCTTAATACAATTCTCTCCATGGCAGCACTCATTACATTGATAATTGACACAAAGTACTTTTTATCTTGTTCAGCTGTCTCATTTGATAACTTGTCAAACTTCTGTACAGATAGAAATGAAATGTAACTTGGATGTAGTAACCTCAGTTCAAAAGCTCCAAACAAAGTTATCATGTCTTC
Source organism: Flaveria linearis (assembly GCA_024085815.1). Taxonomy (NCBI): domain Eukaryota; kingdom Viridiplantae; phylum Streptophyta; class Magnoliopsida; order Asterales; family Asteraceae; genus Flaveria; species Flaveria linearis. The sequence goes on along the minus strand of JABSNV010001062.1, from coordinate 66,079 downwards.
ATTCCAATCTTCTAAGTTTCTCACAAGCTTAAGCTCAAATGTTTCAGAATTGTAAAACCATCTTTGAATTGGTTTTGACTTTTGATTTCCGTCAATCATCTTTAAGCAAGGAGTTGTCACTTTTTCTACATACTTATCATAAAATTCAATCATAAAGTGATCTTCATCTGATTGATTAACTTTCTTACCTCTTTTCTTCTTCATTGACATAAAGTATTCTTTATCTTCCTGTTCACATCTTGTTTTCAAAAACGTGCTTGATCTAGTCAACCCTGTTCTCAACAAATCTACCATCATTTGTCCTCTTTTTGCATTTGAATGATTAATCAATATCAATCTATTCAACTCTTTAAGATCTTGCACTGGAAGTTTTATGATGCTAGCATAAAAATGATAAACATCACATATTGCATTCACTCTTTTAATTAGAAATGCATCAAACACTTCATCATACTTCCAAGCTATAATCTTTACTTGATTTATGAAGTTAGGTGCAATCATTGCATTCAACAATTCAGCAACTGATTGACCTTTTTGTAACACATTCCTTACCAAATCACCTGTTGACCTTGATTTATCAAAAATTTGAATTTGTTCCTCAGAAGCCTTTTAAGCTTGCTTTTCTGATTCTGGAAACATTTTCATTAACTCTTTTCTCCTTTCATGAGCAGATTATTTCATTGCCATTTGTTTGATCTCCTGAGGCTTTAACACTTTTGTTCTTTTTGTAATTTCCAAGTATTGAGGATTGTCTGTATCCAATATGATCATCTTTTTAGTTTGTTTTTCCGTTTCTTGGAAACTTTTAACCAAATTTCTCAACGATACAGATTGTAGTCTTTTTAATTTTCTCCAAGGATAATTCCTGGCTTGCAACCATGATCGTAAAGCAAACACACTCATGTCTTCAGGATCTGGATGCTGCAGCTCGGAACTTGAAAGTTCATCAACATTAATACTTTCTTTTTCTCTGTTCCACTCTCCATGTTCAATCACTATTTCATTTGGATCTATTGGAGCAATGGATTCTGCAGCTATACATTTCTCATATTCATCGTTTATCTGGGAAACTGTTAACCCATCTAAAAAGACTCTGTTATATTTCATCTTTACAAGATAATTATACCTTTCTTCAAAATCTGATGGAATATCATCAACTCCTTGATCATGCTCCAAAGGAGGATTTTCAAATTCTTCAACCATATCTTCATCATCAAGAACTTCATTATACCAATCATCATCAAATTCATCTTCCAAGTCTTCCAAAGCACCAATTTTATCTTGAATACCTGGTTCTTGGCTTTCTTGAATTTCTTCTTCAAGTGACTCTTCAGTTCTCTGAACCTTTGATAGGATCAATTTGAGCAATCTGTAACAAATTATATGAACAATTCAAAGAAATACAATCAATTGTAATCAAATCAAGCGATATCAACAGCATGTTTTGTTCAGAATAGAATCTTACTTGTTAAAGATAAAAAGAAAACTCCATATGAGTTAATGTTTGACAGGAAACCAAACATAAACTTTTTAAAATCATTTGGCTGTCTAGTTATGATTTTAAACTCAAGTGATCATTTAGGAAAATTTGAAGAAAAAGCTGATCATGGATTTTTCGTTGGATATTCATCAGTTTCCAAAGCCTATCGAGTTTATAACTCTAGGACAAATACTATTAATGAAACATTCAATGTTAAATTTCTGGAAAATTCTTTTCCATCAGTTTCAAATGGTCCTGCATGGTTATTTGATATAGATTCTTTGTCAAACTCATTTCAATCTCACTTGTTTAATCAATCTGATGATTTTTCAGGTAAGAAGAACTCAAAAGGAGATCTTGGATCTTTCAGTGATGATTCAGATTCTGATGATTCAGATGATGCTCGCCCAGATTATCCATTTTTTTCATTTGTCAAGGATTCAACAATCCAATTTAATGACAATGTTCATGATGCTTCAGCTTCAGATCATTCAGTTTCAGCAGATCAAGAAGAATCACAACCTTTTCCTAATGATGGTACAGAAATTGGACATCCTGAGTCTGGCACATCTTCCATTTCTGGAGATGCAATTGATCATAGTAACTTTGATTACTTTCTCAATTCACCGACTCAAGTTCCAAATTTCACTCCACATTCTTCTACCTTATTGCAACAGCTCTCAAATTTGAATCAAACTAATCTTGATGTTAATGTTCAAGGAACTGAGATTCTGACATCTCGTATCCACAAGAACCATCCAACATCTCAAATAATTGGTCCTCTGAATGAAAGAACTACTAGGAGTAAATCTGAACATGCAAATGTTTGTTTATACTCTTGTTTCCTTTCTCAGATTGTTCCTAAAAATGTCACCGAGGCATTACAGGACAATGGTTGGATTGAAGCTATGCAAGAAGAACTTCTTCAATTTCGCAAACAAGAAGTGTGGAAGTTAGTGGAATTACCTGAAGGAGAAAATGCCATAGGCACAAAATGGTTGTTCAGAAATAAAACTGATGATCGTGGCATTGTAATAAGAAACAAAGCAAGACTTGTTGCACAAGGATACACACAGGTAGAAGGAATTGACTATGATGAAGTATTTGCTTCAGTTGCAAGACTCAAATCCATTCGTGTTTTCCTGGCTTATGCTTCATTCATGAAATTCAAGGTGTATCAAATGGACGTCAAAGGTGCATTTTTGTATGGTCCAATCACTGATGATGTGTATGTGAAGCAACCTCCAGGTTTTGAGGATGCAGAATTTCCACATCGAGTGTATAAGCTTAGCAAAGCTTTATATGGCCTACATCAAGCTCCTAGAATTTGGTATGAGACATTATCTCAACACTTGATTCAACATGGATACACAAGAGGAAAAATCAAATGATCTCTTATGTGTGCAAGTGTATGTAGATGATATCATATTTGGTTCTACCAGTCCAACTCTGTGCAATGAATTTGAAGAAATCATGAAATCTCGTTTCCAAATGAGTTCTATGGGAGAAATCAATTTCTTTCTTGGATTGCAAGTACAACAATCTGCAGATGGTATTTTTATCAATCAAGAGAAATTTGTTGATAAACTTCTGAAGAAATTCAAACTGCATGATTGTCAGTCCATAAGAACTCCAGCTGACGTAAACACCAAGATTGAGCCTGATCCTAAAGGAAAATCAGTAGACCAAACTTTATACAGATCTATGATTGGTTCTTTGATGTATATTACTGCATCAAGACCAGACATCATGTATGCTGTATGTGTTTGTGCAAGGTATCAATCAGACCCAAAAGAATCTCACTTAATTGCTGTCAAAGAATATTCAGGTATCTCAAAGGTAAACCAGCTTTAGGGCTTTGGTATCCTTACGAGGGTAATTTTGAGTTACATGGATACACAGATAGTGATTATGGTGGATGTTGTCAAGATAGAAAATCTACAACGGGTGGTTGTCAGTTTCTTGGACCCAGATTAGTTTCATGGCAATGTAAGAAACAAACAAATGTTTCTGTCTCAACTGCAGAAGCTGAGTACATAGCTGCATCAGCAGGATGTTCTCAAATCCTTTGGTTGCAAAACCAACTGCTAGATTATGGGTTCAATTTTCTTAAAACACCCATTTATATAGATAATACTGCTGCTATGTTCATTACAGCTAATCCAGTTCAACATTCAAAAACAAAACATATCGAAATTCGATATCATTTTTTAAGAGATAATTCTGAAAAAGGTTTAATCATTTTGATTCAAATAGCAACTGAAAAACAGTTGGCTGACCTATTTACTAAAGCTTTTCTACCAGGAAGGTTTGAGTATTTAGTGGAGTCAATTGGCCTTATTAACCATGTGTAAAACTGGTTACTAATTTGAATCTTTTCATGATCAAATACTTTCCTTAATCTGAAAATTTTCATAAGGGTAACTTTCCATAGTTATTTGCCTGATTGTTGTGTGTGTGCTCTCTGTTATAGAAAAGCAAATACAAAATTAGAAAAATCAAAAATCAAATAAAAAAATAAATCAAAAACTCCAAAATAGAGTACTTTTCAAGTATCATTCATTTGTTTTAGGAATGAAATGAATCTGTGTTTGCCTCAAGTGAGAAATGATAGTACATTAGTAAGATCCGTTGCATACTTCACTCGCTAATAAAGTCTGACATGATCAGGATTTGATGTGTAGACACTATCATGCTAGTATACTGAACAAGTAAATTCTTGTGATTATCCTACATCCTTATGCTTGTTTGTGTATTCATCTAAGTACTTTTGAGTGTATTAGCTTATCAGATTGACTGCTTGTTAAGCTACTCCTGCTCACACCTAATGGTAATGTGACTAATCATGAGATCTGTTACAAGCATCATTTACTTCTCTGTTATGAGTCATCATAGACCTGAAGTGCTGAGATATCCTCTGTTGTAAGTCATTACAGACCTGGATATTCTCTTTTGATGCAAAAGATGCCAATGTGCACAACCCATTCAAATGGATGGTTAGAGTTGATCAAATGGTTATCCAAGATCATTCTCTATTCAATTTAGTAACATGAACTCTGATTATGCATATTTGTTAGGTAATAAGTTGAAAATATGTGCTTTCTTGCATGTCTTGATGATGGTTGATCCTCTAAGTCTTGGTATGAGTCACATCTTGTCATATACTTCTACCATACTCATCCAAGAATTGAAAAAGTAAGTGAGCTGATAGTTTGTGTCAAAAACACTCCTTTGCTGTCCTTAGATCTTGTGTCTCCTTTGCTGTGATATCACTGACCTGGAACACACTTGATCAGGATTTAATCATTGTCTATGACTATCCACTTAATTTTTTATTTTAATGTTCTGATCTTATCTAATATGATCTCACTGCAATCTATGATTCTATTGTAAATATTAGATTTTCATTCTGCTTTAATTTTGATTTTGTGAATGTTTTCTTGTGTGCAGGCAATATAACAATGTTAAGTGTGATATTCTTATGATCTATTAGTAAACTTCTAAGTTTTGAAAAACTTAAAAGTTTAGTGGGAGTAATAAACCAATAAGAATATTCTCAGAAAATCAAAATGATCATGTTGAATTAAAAGGATGATGCTTTAATTTCAAGCATGTATGTGTTTATCTATGCTAAAATGAGCTCATAATTTTTAGCAAGTGAAAAAACTTATTTTTAGCAAAGTGGAAAAGCTTCTAAGTTGAAAACAAGACAAATTTTGAAATATTGGTGTGTTCATTTTTTTTAATCTAAAATGAAGGGTCAAAAATGTAAAAAGTTCAATTTTGAGGGTCAAAAATGTAAAAAGTTTAATTTGAGGGTCAAAAATGTAAAAAGTTCAATTTTGAGGGTCAAAAGTGTAAATTTGAGGGAAAAATAAAAATATGTTATATTGTTTAAATATTAGTATGAAATATTACTAATGTGTTTAAACAGTGTACAGGTGGAAGATTTGAAAAATACAAGTGCAAAAAATGCATGAACAGTTGTTATGTGGCTGAACAGTTGTCGTATGTTCAAACAGTTGTTATGTGTGTGAGAAGTTGATTTGTGGACATTTCAGCATCATTATGCTACTGAACAGTGCTTATACGACTGAACAGTACTCATAAGTCTGAATAGTTCTCATACGACTGACCTTATACGACTAAACAGTGCTAATACGGCTGGCTTCATAAGACTGAATAGTGCTCATATGTCTCAACACTGGGTAAAATTTGTGACCTAATGAGTCTGAACAGTTCTTAAATAACTGTACAGTGCTCATACGGCCAAAAGTTTTTTACTTAGTATAAAAAGCATACTTGTGTTATTCATTTCATTCTCATTTCAAAACCCTTGTAAAACCTCTCTGACCACTCAAACTCTCGAACTTTTGACAAAAAACCCTCATTCTTCGTTCATTTCGAGCACAAAGCATAGATTGTTGATAGAGTTTTTGTGATTGTAAACGTAAGTTTATGATTATCATTCATCTGATTTCGTGTTTTAATGGAAATTGTGTGATAGGCTTTTGACTCCTGTACGGTCGTTTAACCCTAAACACTTCAAAAATTCTCAGATTAAACTTTCAAATCGAACAAATGTGCAAAATTGATGATTGAATCTTGTTTGTCTGATGATTTCGATCATGATATTAGGTTAAACTTGTTTTAATCTGACATTTGATTGAATACCCTGTTGATGTTCTTCGATGAACAGTATTGATAGAGGATGAACCCGATGAAGAAGATGAACAGATTCATGAATTTTTTTAAATAAAAAAAATGAAAATTAATTTTAAATTGATAAAAATCATCATTTCAGGAACTTAAGAGTGTTAATAAAATGATATGAGATAGAATAAACAAAAGTGTTAAATTTTTAAATCAAAATCAATTTTGAAAATTCATCTTTTATTAAAATTAAGTGTTTACACTTAAAATTAAAATTTCAAGTTGATTTTAAAATTCAAATGTTTTTTAACACCTTAGTTTATAATATCTTAAATCATTATAGTTCTATACTCATATTAAAATCATTTGCTTCAAAATACACAGATTGTCTAATATTTTTGATTTTAAATTTTGCAGATGGCTCAGTTAAAGTTTGTGCCCAAGCATAACATTGCTGCATTGCTTGATGAAGAAGCTCAAGATGCACTGTCTTATGAAGAGACGATAAGATTTCTTCTAAGAACAAAATATGTGTATGCAATATGCTACAAAACTGTGATCTATGACAGACTAATTAGACAGTTCTGGAACACTGCAAGAGTTGAAATAGGTGATGATGGCAGAAAAGTTCTTAGAGGATTTGTGACCAGAGACAGAATGATTGAAGTTTCTGAAGCTTCTATCAGAAATGCTCTAAGATTAGGCCAAAATGATCCTGAAGAGAATTGCATGAGCAGATAAGAAGTACTTTGTGTCAATTATCAATGTAATGAGTGCTGCCATGGAGAGAATTGCATTAAGAAAAGCTTTGGCTTATGCAAACATAGTGAAGAAAGATATTCCAGATATTGAGTTTATGAGAATATCAAGAAAAGGTGTGCTTGAATTGTATACAAAAGACTGCGGAATTCCAATTGAGCTATATGCTAATGTTGATATAGCATGTTTGTCAAAGAACACGTTGGAAAGAATGAAGCAGTTAGAGATAAAAACCAATGAGTCAAAACCAGAGCAAGCTGTTCTAGCAAAAAAATTCAAGTCAGCAATAGAGAATGCATTGAAAGAAACAGAGATTTACAAGAAGAAACCGATGTTTACTGTTAAAGAAGAACCTAAAGAATTATTTGAAGATTGAAGATAAAAGAAGAAGTCAAAGGATGCAAAGAAGATAAGATGAAGACAAAGACAAGTACATGAAGAAAAGCAAGGATGGAGCTGATCTGAAGACAGAAGACAATGTAATTCTTAGGGGGAGTATTGTTAGGTCCCTTAAAAGATTAACATTTAGTCTTTATTGTCTAAGTTTTGTAGTTTATACTAGTATAGGGACTAGTTTTGAAAATTTTAGTTCCTTAGTTTCTAGTATAAATAGCATAGACGTAGAGTAGATTGTTAAGTTTTGTAAAGTTTCGTAAGACTGTTTCTATCTCTTGTAATCGTCTGTTGCTATCAATGAAATATGAATTTTGTTGAAAAAAAAATATTTGATTATGAAAAGATTCAAATTAGTAACCAGGTTTACACGTGGTTAATAAGGCCAATTGACTCCACTAAATACTCAAACCTACCTGGTAGAAAAGCTTTAGTAAATAGGTCTGCCAACTGTTTTTCAGTTGCTATTTGAATCAAAATGATTAAACCTTTTTCAGAATTATCTCTTAAAAATGATATCAATTTCGATATGTTTTGTTTTTGAATGTTGAACTGGATTAGCTGTAATGAACATAGCAGCAGTATTATCTATATAAATGGGTGTTTTAAGAAAATTGAACCCATAATCTAGCAGTTGGTTTTGCAACCAAAGGATTTGAGAACATCCTGCTGATGCAGCTATGTACTCAGCTTCTGCAGTTGAGATAGAAACATTTGTTTGTTTCTTACATTGCCATGAAACTAATATGGGTCCAAGAAACTGACAAGCACCCGTTGTAGATTTTCTATCTTGACAACATCCACCATAATCACTATCTGTGTATCCATGTAACTCAAAATTACCCTCGTAAGGATACCAAAGCCCTAAAGCTGGTTTACCTTTGAGATACCTGAATATTCTTTTGACAGCAATTAAGTGAGATTCTTTCGGGTCTGATTGATACCTTGCACAAACACATACATCATACATGATATCTGGTCTTGATGCATTAAGATACATCAAAGAACCAATCATAGATCTGTATAAAGTTTGGTCTACTGATTTTCCTTTAGGATCAGGCTCAATCTTGGTGTTTACGTCAGCTGGAGTTCTTATGGACTGACAATCATGCAGTTTGAATTTCTTCAAAAGTTTATCAACAAATTTCTCTTGATTAATAAATATACCATCTGCAGATTGTTGTACTTGCAATCCAAGAAAGAAATTGATTTCTCCCATAGAACTCATTTGGAAACGAGATTTCATGATTTCTTCAAATTCATTGCACAGAGTTAGACTAGTGGAACCAAATATGATATCATCTACATACACTTGCACACATAAGAGATCATCATTATCCTTCTTTATGAATAAAGTAGGATCGATTTTTCCTCTTGTGTATCCATGTTGGATCAAGTGTTGAGATAATATCTCATACCAAATTCTAGGAGCTTGATGTAGGCCATATAAAGCTTTGCTAAGCTTATACACTCGATGTGGAAATTCTGCATCCTCAAAGCCCGGAGGTTGCTTTACATACACATCATCAGTGATTGGACCATATAAAAATGCACCTTTGACGTCCATTTGATACACCTTGAGTTTCATGAATGATGCATAAGCCAGGAAAACACGAATGGATTCGAGTCTTGCAACTGGAGCAAATACTTCATCATAGTCAATTCCTTCTTCCTGTGTGTATCCTTGTGCAACAAGTCTTGCTTTGTTTCTTATTACAATGCCGCGATCATCAGTTTTATTTCTGAACAACCATTTTGTGCCTATGGCATTTTCTCCTTCAGGTAATTCCACTAACTTCCACACTTCTTGTTTACGAAATTGAAGAAGTTCTTCTTGCATAGCTTCAATCCAACCATTGTCCTGTAATGCCTCAGTGACATTTTTAGGAACAATCTGAGAAAGGAAACAAGAGTATAAACAAACATTTGCATGTTCAGATTTACTCCTAGTAGTTCTTTCATTCAGAGGACCAATGATCTGAGATGTTGGATGGTTCTTGTGGATACGAGATGTCGGAATCTCAGTTCCTTGAACATTAACATCAAGATTAGTTTGGTTCAAATTGGAGAACTATTGCAATAAGGTAGAAGAATGTGGAGTGAAATTTGGAACTTGAGTCGGTGAATTGAGAAAGTAATCAAATTACTATGATCAATTGCATCTCCAGAGATGGAAGATGTGCCAGACTCAGGATGTCCAATTTTTGTACCATCATTAGGAAAAGGTTGTGATTCTTCTTGATCTGCTGAAACTGAATGATCTGAAGCTGAAGCATCATGAACTTTGTCTTTAAATTGGATTGTTGAATCCTTGACAAATGAAAAAAATGGATAATCTGGGCGAGCATCATCTGAATCATCAGAATCTGAATCATCACTGAAAGATCCATGATCTTCTCTTGAGTTCTTCTTACCTAAAAATCATCAGATTGATTAAACAAGTGAGATTGAAATGAGTTTGACAAAGAATCTATATCAAATAACCATGCAGGACCATTTGAAACTGATGGAAAAGAATATTCCAGAAATTTAACGTTGAATTTTCATTAATAGTATTTGTCCTAGAGTTATAAACTCGATGGCTTTGGAAACTGATGAATATCTAACGAAAAATCCATGATCAGCTTTTTCTTCAAATTCTCCTAAATGATCACTTGAGTTTAAAATCATAACTCGACAGCCAAATGATTTTAAAAAGTTTATGTTTGGTTTCCTGTCAACATTAACTCATATGGAGTTTTCTTTTTATCTTTAACAAGTAAGATTCTATTCTGAACAAAACAGGCTGTTGATATCGCTTCGTCCCAGAAAGTGATTGGAATTTTAGCATCAGCTAACATAGACCCGGCAGCTTCAATCAGAGTTCGGTTCTTCCTTTCAGCAACTCCATTTTGTTGTGGAGTTCTGGGAGCACTGAATTGATGAACTATCCCTTTTTCTGCACAAAACAAATCAATGTTAGCATTTTTAAATTCAGTTCCATTATCACTTCTTTTATTTTTTACTTTTTGTTCAAGTTGATTTCAACTTTATTAATGAATTCTTTTAGAAGATCTGCAGTTTCAGATTTAGCTTGAAGAAAGAAAACCCATGAAAATCTTGTATAATCATCTATGATGACTAAACAATATGATTTTCGACCAATACTCCTAACATTAGTTGGTCCAAAAAGGTCCATATGTAACATCTGGAGTGGTTTGGTGTTTGAGTTTATCAGTTTGGACTTATAAGACGCTCTATGTTGTTTTCCCTTCAGACAGGCTGAGCAATGATCAGTTGTTGAAAACTTCTTGGAAGGAAGTCCAATAACATGATTTCCTGCTACAAGCTTGTTCATGTTTTTGAAGTTGGAATGACCAAGACGTCTATGCCAAAGCTGGCTTTCAACATTTCAAGCTTTAGCAATCAGGCATGTAGTTTCAGTTGCAGGATCCACTTGAGACATATCCAGTTTGTATACATCTCTGTCTCGAGCAGCTTTAACTATCACCCAGTCATTGCTAATCTAAAAACCTGTTTCAAGACATAACAGTGAGATTCATCAAAAAGAACAGAGTAAGATTTGTCACAAATTGGGATACACTTAGAAGATTAAAATTCAACTGTGAGCAAAAGTTGACTTTATCAAACTGATAATCCCATTGGACACTGTTCCCTCTCCTATTATCTTTCCACCTGCATCACCTCCAAAAGCAACATGGGTTCCATCCTTTAACTTAAAGTCTTGTAACAAGGCTTGATTGCCTGTCATATGCCGGCTACACCCACTGTCAACATACCATGAGTGATTGGTCTCCGCGGGCGTACCTGCATTCACAAACATTTAAGGTGAGTTAGTAACCCAAGCCGAGATGGTCTTGGGCTTGCCAAACTTCTCAACAATTGTAAATTGTTTGAAATGAAGTTTGTTGACATTTGGTTTCTTTGAATTTTAACATGTTCAAATCCTTTTTGAGAAACCAACTGATTATCTCTTTGTGATTTTGATTTCAAAGCATTGTTTCTGTTTTCAATATCATTATCAAGAAATCTTGAACTCTTGTATGAATCATTTGAGAATGTTCCTTGGTTTATTCTCACAGATCGAGGAATAAACTTTTCTTGATGGTATTGTTGTGATTTGACAAAATGATTATTTTCATAATCAGAATTGTTTCTTCTGAAAGATCTCAAACCCAAGGAAGGTTGTTGTTGTGAAAATTTAAATCCAATATTTTGATTTCTTATAAATTGTGGATTTACGAAGCCTTGATTATTGAATTCTTTCCTTGAAGAGTTCTTCCTGAAATAACAATCATTGGTATTGTGATTTCTTTCATCACACAAAGCACAGTATTTGTTAAAATAACACTCAGCTGTTGTGTGATTTGTCATATCACATATGTAGCAATACTTGTTAAAGTAACATTCTAAAATGTCATGATTGTACATGTCACAGATATCACAATACTTTTTAGAATGTTTAAACAACATTTTATTAACCCTTAAAGTAGAAGCAACATTTGATTCTTGTTTAAATCTTGGGTTAGGCAGATTAACTTGTTGTTTCATTGGTGTGAATTTGGTCTTTTGATCTTTAGGATTTTTCTTTTTGACTTGAACAAAATTCTTTGATTCCTTTGATTCAAATCTTTTATGCACAGCGGAAGTCTTATGATCTGAACTTGTTTTCAGATCAGAGTTAGATTTGATCTTGGGTGTAGATGTCATTTTTGTGTTTGTGTTCTTGTCAAAAGTTCATGCAGACACAAACTTCACAGGTTTAATTTGAGTATTGTTCTGTGACTGATTAATTAATTCAGTTTTCTTTGCTTTTGCAGCTTTTCTTCTTCTTTGATTTCTCACTCTTGATGAAGTTTTCTTGCTTTGAAGTTTAGTTGAATCTTGAGAAGATTCCTTTTGACACTCTTTTTCTTCAGTTAGTTCATTTGAACTTGAATCATCAGAAATATTATCATCTGTTTTAGCTTCTTCACATTTTCCTTTAAGTTTGTTATTGAATTCAGTAGATTTTTCATTCATTTGTTCACTTTGTTCAATAACAGTTTCACTTTTGGTACAAATAGCTTCTTTTGCTTTTGTTGAGGTTCATAAGTTTTGACTTTGATTGGATGACCATTTTTGATCTTGTCTAAGTCAGTTTCTTCATAAACTTCAAAACATTTTTCTTTTTAAAGTTCTTTTGATCTTGAAATTCTTTCAGTTTAGCTTTGTTTTCCGGTGAATGATCATGAGTATTGAAATTCTCTGGTAATGTTTTTAAGATTGATTCAGGCATAGGTTCATGTGTGAATCCTAGTCCTGTTTTATCTTTGTCATTTCTTGCATTCACCAGTTGCTCAATAATTTTCTTTGAGCTTTTGACTTTGGCTCAATCTATTTGAGTTGCTACATGTGCCAATTTTTCTTGTTCAAGTGTTTTGTTCATCTCTTGAAGTTGTTTCTTTGCAAGTTCAAGTTCTTTAATAGTTTTGTTCCATGAAGCTTGAAGAGACATTATCTTTTCATCAGCAATTTTGTGATCTGATTTTAGTTTATTGTGCCTTGATTCTTCTTGTTTGAGCTTGTCACATATTTTGAATGAATATGTTTTGTAGTGTTCAACTAGTTCAAAACATGCTTTTGTGCACATTTTTTCTCTCACTTCTACTGGTATTTCAGGATATGAGTTTGAAAATTCAGTATCAGAAGAGTTAACAACCTTTGGTTGTTCTGATTGAGCCATAAGAGCAACTTCTTCAGTGGTATCTTTTGGGTCTGATTTGTCGATCCAATCATACTCTTCTTCTTGATCTGATTCATCATATTTAGGATCTTTATCTTTTGACCAGTCTTCATCAACTTCAGCAACTAGTGCCAGATTGGCAGTGAGATCAGCAGTAAATTGCTCTGCATATGCACTCCAGTCATAACCATCTTTGATGTTTACAACCAGTGCCTTCTTAGTTTCCTCACTATTCTTATCTTCTTTGGGTTCTGGCATAGGTAGACTTTGGTATGGCTTTTGAAAAGTCTTGTTTGACTGTTGCTGATACTTCTGACCATTTGAGCTGCCTTGATTATTTCCTCCTTGGTTTCTTGGAGCTTTACATTCTCTTGAAAAATGACCATAGTTGTTACAGTTAAAGCATCTTGATTTTGATTTATCAAACCCAACAGTTTTGTTTGCACTGGGTTTGTAATTTCTGTTAGAATAGGAATGCTTTTGTGTTCTGTAGGCTATCATGACCATTTGCCAGTTAAGATCCATTTCTTCTACATCATCTGGATCCATTTCAAATAAATCTTGTAGAACTAGCTCCATTTGAGTCAGATGACTGCCTTGATAAGCTTGAAAGCTTGCCATGAAAGCAGTAAATGCAGTTTTTGACTCTTCATCTTGTAAAAGAATGTTAATCACATCTTCACTTTACTTGGATTGGGAGAGTTTGAGGAGGATGGCATCTCAGTTGAAGATTTAGGCATTTGAGCTTTAGAAGGAGATTGTGATTGTTGTTGAGTGGAATATGCAGGTGTACTAGTGAAGAATCCTGCTCCCACAAACAGATCACCTTCATCTTCAGGAGTTGATTGATCTTTAGCCAGAAATGCATTCTCTACAGTATTTGCTGGAGAAGCAACATACTTATACTGAGTTGTTGATGCATGTCTATCATTATTTCTTGAACTCTCATCAATCTCTACAGATTCAATTTTAGCAATGAGAAGGTCAAGATCCATTGGAAACTTTTCAGTATGTTTTAACAATGTAATAGTTTGTTTCCAAGAAGATGGTAGTGCATTCAGAAGTCTGTTGTTTAGGTCCTCAAGATCATTCTTGATTCCCAAAGTAGACATTTCTATAGTTAATTGCACAAACCTATTCATCATTTGATTTATTGTTTCTCCTGAGATGTGCTCAAATAGTTCCAATTGCCTTTTCAGTTTTTGCTTTTTCAGATCTTGGATTTCTTTCCCTCCTTCACATATGATCTTCAAAGCTTTATACATTGTATATCCAGTTTGGTAGTTTTCAATTCTGGATAATACTTCCAAAGGTAACCCTTTGCACATGAGAGAATAGGCTTTAACATCATTTTTCACCCTCTTTAAGTCTTCTCCATGTAGGTTATCTTCTGGATATGGCTCTTGTGTATCTTTGTATACACAAATCCTCTGTCTGGACCATCAGTAGTCACAGGAATGTAGGGTCCCTTTTCAAATGATTTCCACAGATCAGTATCTATGGAATTCAAATGATGTTTCAGTCTAAGAGACCAGTTTTTAAAATCAGCTCTGTTTTTAAGTTTTGGAACTCTGTTCTCAGAATCTTCTAATTTCACCATTTTTATATTTTTGTTGTTTTCTAAGCTTTTGAATTAAGAAAAAGACTTAAAAAATATTTTGGATTTTTGAAATTTTATGAAAATTTCTAAGTGTCAAGGCTTATATGTCCGAACAATGGTGATAAGTCCCAACAGTGTAAAACGTCCAACTTATAAGTCTAAGGGAATGCCTTAGAAAATGTCACACCCCAACCTTGACGGCGGAATCGTCGAGGCGTGAGAGTTACGATTGTTCACAGCCACATAACGCTATCGCCTGAAACATGTTAAAAATAAAATGTCAACATATTGTTGGTGAGCATTCTATAGTTTTTCATACATAAGTATATAAAAGATGGACAATTCATGTTGTAAATTAGAGAAACAAGGTAACTAGGATGTAAGACAGAATGCACAATCAAACCTTGACAAAGTTTTACAAGTCTCAAACGTTTACAAGTATATACGATTAGCTAAGTGTACTTGGATCAACCAAGCAGGCTTGTCAGGCCCATAGATCTATGACGTCGCCAGGCTAGCAATAGTTAATGATTGTACATATATTCGACATTACATGGTAGCTACAAGATTCAACTAATCACAACACACAAGCAAATTGCCATAAGTTTACAAGAATCAAACGTGTTTACAAGTGTAACGTTTATACGGTAACATGTTTCACCCAAAAGTGTGTGAAATAATAAAAAGGGGTATAGAAATACTCACTTGGCGATTAAGTATATATTGGATGATTAATAAGAAATAATAACCAGCGTCGTTTCAACGAATTCCTCTACAAGGTACCTATATATATATACATGTATGTATAAAATTGTAGTTAATGATTTCACGTGAATTAAGGTATTGGAATTTATACTTGAGGTTTTGTCAATTAATTATATTTAATAAGTGGGAACAAATTATATTTTCGTGAAATAAAATGAAAAGAAGTTTATGATATTTTATATACTTAAAGATGTGAAAAGAAAACGTTTATAAAAATTTGTAAGATATATATAAGATTTGAATAAAGTTTTGTAACCAAATAAATACGTTTCAAACAATAATTTAAATGCAACGTTTAACCCAATAATAATTTAGAATTTTAAACTATTATTTAAGGTCCATTCTTATAAAATATTTATTTATAATATTTGTAATATTATTTTATAAATATTATTATGGTTTTTAAATAAAGTAAATTTACAATAATTCATTTTATAACATTTAAAATAAGGAAAGTTTATAAAATTAATTTTTATAATTTTTAAGAATTTTTATGTATTTAATTGGGGCTTAAAAAGGCATTTTAAAAATATAAGGGGGTGCCCGGGGTCGAACCCGGGACCTCCTGTTTCACAACACACACACTTAACCGGTGGACTAAGGGCCTCAGCCGCGGTTATAATTGGGTTTTAATTCTTTTAAACATCAGTTGCAGTTCCTCATTGATTCTAAGAACCCTAGATTCGATCTGATCCAAATTGAACCTCAGATCGATTGTGTAAATGAAATTAACCTTGGGGCTTTTAATCCCCAAGTGAAAACGAGTTCATAGAGGTATTAATTACCTGTTTTGGTTGAGTTGATGTTAAGAACAAGTTAAGAACAGGTCGCGGTATAGCTTGAAGTCGAATGATGATCGAACGATGATGAAAACCAAATTCACTTCACAGGTAGCTTCAAACGAGGTCAAGGATCAATTGCCCTCTGTCAATTGTGACTTATAATAGTTCTAAGTAAGAGTTTGAGTGTGTTGCAGATCGCGGGGAAGAAGAAGATCGAATTGAGGTTTCTGTGTTTTAATTGGTGCAATTGAAAGCTTATACAGATTCGTAGTATTTATAGCATGAATTAGGCGAGATTAATTCGATTATCACTTAGTTCCAGTGCGATTTGACACCTGTAAAGGTACCGACAACCACGTGGGTCGGTTTGGGATCGATCGCACTCAGTTTTATTCGATTTTTGTGGGTGTCCAGTTCGAATCATGCATGTGAAAGTGTCGATGGTTTTTATTTAGTTAAAATCGGATGAATTTGGTGTATTTGGCTTGCCGGAGAGCCGCCGGAGGGTGGTCGGATCCGGTGCCGGAATTGCGGGGGTGAGGAGGGGCCGGTTGTGTAAATTTATAATTTACACAATTGGTCCCTGGGGTTTTGATTTTATTATTTTATGTTTTTAAAATTATTTAAACTTTCAAAAATTGCAGAATACCCCCTGGACTTTATTATTACTATTATTTATTATTATTATTATTATTATTATTATTATTATCATTATTATTTATTATTATTGTTATTATTGTTTTTATTATAATTATTATTATTATTATTATTATTATTATTATTATTATTATTATTATTATTATTTGCAAAATACGAAATGTTACAGTCTCCCCTACTTTAGGAAATTTCGTCCCGAAATTTATTTACGAGGAGGCTGAGACGACAAGATGAGGACACTTGGAGAACTTTCAGGTTTTGATAAAGTAAAAGAAGAAAATTCATCATCAATTAAGCCGACTGCTTTAGTGTTTACTTTATGTGCAATGGCAGAGCCATTAGAGGTAAAAGAGAGTCTAAAGTGTGTGTCTTCCAATTAGCCTCATAAGCTTTTACGTTGATTAAGATGAATGTTAATTATCGCATAAATACAAAGTGTTACTGTCTCCCCTACTTTAGAGAATTTCGTTCAGAATTTAAAAATGAACTAAACAAACAAATACGGGTATCTCTGCTTCATATGATCCTCCCGCTCCCATGTGAACTCAGCTCCACACTTGTTCTCCCAACGAACCTTGACAATTGGAGTAGTTGTGGTCCTAGTCTTCTTCATAATGCGATCCATAATCTCGACAGGTTTCTCAATGAAGTGCAATGACTCGTCGATCTGAATGTCTTCCAGTGGAACATGCAGACTCTCGTCGGCCAAACACTTTCTTAAGTTTGAGACATGGAACACAGGATGAACTCCACTAAGGTCGGAAGGTAGTTCCAGTTTATAAGCCACTTTCCCAATCCTTTTCAGGATTTTGAAAGGTCCTACAAATCTCGGAGCTAGTTTGCTCTTCTTTCCAAAGCGAATAACGCCTTTCCATGGTGAAACCTTAAGAAGAACCATATCACCAACTTGAAACTCCAACGGTTTACGATGCTTATCGGCATAGCTCTTTTGTCGACTTCTTGCCACTTCAAGGTTCTTGCGGATTGTAGCGACTTTATCGGTCGTTTCTTGTATAAGTTCAGGACCAGTGATAAAGTTTTCACCAATGTCGGTCCAACAGATCGGTGATCGGCATTTACGACCATAAAGTGCTTCGAACGGTGCCATCTTGATACTCGAGTGATAACTATTGTTATACGAAAATTCCGCGAGCGGTAAATGCGTATCCCAATTACCATCAAAGTCAAGGACACATAGTCGTAGCAAATCCTCGAGGGTTTGGATTGTTCGTTCGGTTTGACCATCAGTTTGAGGATGGTAAGCCGTACTTAAATCCAATTGAGTACCCAAGAGTTCTTGCATAGATGACCAAAAGTGCGAAGTGAAACGAGCATCTCGATCGAAATGATGTGTAAGGGTACGCCATGACGACTAACAATTTCATCAATGTATATACGAGCTAGTCTTGAAACCTTGTAAGTGTCTCGTATAGGTATGAAATGTGCCGTCTTGGTCAAACGATCCACAATCACCCATATGCTATCATGACCACGAGGAGTACGTGGTAATTTGGTTATGAAATCCATGGATACATGTTCCCATTTCCACATAGGGATTTCAGGTTGTTCAAGTAAACCACTTGGTCGTTGATGCTCGGCTTTGACTTTTGCACACGTGAGACATTTGAGACATGAACCGCGATATCTTTCTTCATTCCAGGCCACCAATATTGACCACACAAATCCATGTACATTTTATCGGAACCAGGATGTATAGAATATCGGGTGTGATGAGCTTCGTCCAAGATGATGTGTCGAAGGTTATTACGATTTGGAATCCAAAGTCGATTCATAAAGTACCATAGGCCGTTTGGTTTTTTCCTCCAGTTGTGATCGAACGTTAGACACCAAATCCTCATTACTTCCTTCGTCGGTTATTGCCTCTTGTTGAGCCTTGCGAATGCATAACTCGAGATCACTATCAATTCTTATGTTTTGGAGCATGATAGTAGCCTCGTTAACATCCACACGAACCTCGTATCAAATTCTCTTAACGTGTGAAACCACTGTCTTTGATCTCGGATTCCTTGTAGTGAGACAGTTTTGTTATGGACCTTGCGACTCAGCGCGTCGGCTACAACATTCGCCTTTCCAGGATGATAGCGAATGTCACAGTCGTAGTCACTGATTAACTCGATCCAACGTCGTTGTCTCATGTTGAGATCTTTTTGGTTGAACACATGTTGGAGACTTTTGTGGTCGGTGTAGACTATGCATTTCGTCCCATAAAGATAATGTCGCCAGATCTTCAAAGCGAAAACCACAGCACCGAGTTCAAGATCATGAGTCGTGTAATTCACCTCGTGAACCTTCAATTGTCTTGATGCATAAGCTATCACCTTTCCTCGTTGCATAAGAACACAACCAAGACCTTGTTTCGAAGCATCACAATATACGGTGAAATCATCGTTTCCATCGGGTAGGGTCAAGATAGGAGCATTACTTAGTTTGTGTTTTAATGTTTCAAAAGCTTCCTCTTGCTCGGGCCCCCACTCGAATGGTTTATTCTTTTGTGTTAAGGAAGTGAGCGGCTTTGCGATCCTCGAAAAGTTGGCAATGAATCGCCGATAATAACCAGCAAGACCAAGGAAAGAACGAATCTCGGTCGGTGTCGTGGGAACACACCAATTCTTCACAGCTTCCACCTTTGCAGGGTCAACGTGAATTCCTTGGCTATTCACCACATGTCCTAGAAATTGAACTTCCTTGAGCCAGAAGTCACACTTCGAGAACTTCGCGTACAATTGCTCTTTCTTCAACAATTCGAGAACTTGTCGCAAATGCAGTTCATGCTCGGCGTTGGTTTTGGAGTAGATGAGAATCTCATCAATGAAGACGATCACAAACTTATCTAGATAAGGCTTGCATACTCGATTCATGAGATCCATGAAGACAGCAGGAGCATTAGTCAAGCCAAAAGGCATCACCTTAAACTCATAGTGCCCATAACGAGTACGAAATGCGGTCTTGGGGATGTCATCATCATGGACACGTAATTGATGATATCCAGAACGTAGATCAATCTTCGAGAATATAGTAGCTCCTTGAAGTTGATCAAACAGATCGTCGATACGAGGAAGAGGATACCGGTTTTTGATGGTCAACTTGTTGAGCTCTCGGTAATCGATACACATACGGAATGACCCATCTTTCTTCTTCACAAATAAGACAGGTGCACCCCAAGGAGAAGAACTAGGACGGATAAACCCTTTTTCGGATAATTCCTGGAGTTGGCTAGAGAGTTCTTGCAATTCCGATGGTGCAAGCCGATATGGTGACTTAGCCACGGGTTGTGCTCCCGGTATCAAATCAATTTTAAATTCAACTTCACGTACGGGAGGTAAACCACTAAGGTTATCGGGAAATACTTCAGGAAAATCTCGTACAATAGGGACATCCTTAAGTTCGTTCCCTTTGGCTTTTGTGTTGACCACGTAAGCCAAGAAAGCTATATACTTCTTGCTTAAGCACTTTCGGACTTGAGTGCAAGACATGAGTTTGAGTCCTTGTGATGATTTCTCGCCGAACACTTTCAAAGTATCCCCGGATGGTAACGGTATTCGAATACACTTCTCAAAACATACGATCTCAGCATGATGTTTGACTAGCCAATCCATTCCAATGATGACGTCGAAGCTTCCGAGTTTCATAGGAATAAGATCAATAGGGAATTCGTGCTCGTTAAAGCTTATGATGCAATCATGTATTATGACATCAACGACAATAGGTTTTCCATCGGCGACTTCGACCGTGTAGGGTCTTTCCAGATTAATACGTGATTTAGAAAGTACGGGCTCGAATTCTAACGACACGAACTCTTATCCGCATCCGAATCAAATAATACGGATGCATAATGATTATTTACAAGATACATACCTGTTCGGTAAAAAAAATTATTATTGATACGATGATTACAAAGATGGAAAACATCAATAATACAAGAAATGATTCAAACGGGGTTCTTCGTCGTACCATTCACAACGTCATTGCTGACTTGTGCTTGGTTGGCGTTGATATTGAAAGCCCTTCCACGAGCTGGTGGCACGTTGCTCGCATTGCGAGGGCATTGCGGACGAATATGACCAGGCTCGCCACAGTTGTAACAGGTTCGGTTGGCAAGCATTGCAGCGTTGTTTGGTGCACGTAGACAAGTAGTCACCAAATGGCCATACTTTCCACACAACGAGCAGATTCGGCATGGAACGTTACCCGCATGATGGTACTTGCACGTGTTACACATTGCCAGAGAACCCGTATAAACTTTAGCCATGGGAGCTTGATTTGCCACCACCATTTGTTTTTGAGGAGCATTTGGAGTGGTCACAGCGTAGTTGCGTGTAGGTGTGAACTTACGCTTCTTGCTTTGGGAAGACGACTCAGCCCTTACCTCCTTTGTTGCCTCGTTGTCGCCTTCGCAGTAGACTGTGAACCCCTTGCCGACATAGTGTCAGCTCTAATATGATTCTCAGTGAGCTGCGCTGTGATAGTAATTGCCTCCTCCAAAGTTGTGGGTCGGCTACCCACCACAGCATCTTGAATTTGGGGTGGTACACCCTTTATGAACTTCTCGATGTTGCGGGGGACAGTGTCAACCATATGGGGCAATAGTAGACTCAACTCATGATGCCTAGTTGAGTAGGCCAAATGATCACCACCATCTTGCTTCAAGTTCCAGAATTCTTCTTCCAACTTTTGTAATTCACTTCTCGGGCAAAACTTCACGATGGCGATGTTCTTGAATTCATCCCAAGAGAGTGCCGAAATAGCATTAGCTCCTCGGTTTCTCTTCTCGCTATTCCACCAGGTAAGTGCCCTTTGTTGGAGCATATTAGTGGCATAACGGACTTTGAGTGCCTCGGGACACTCACAATTGGCGAAAGTGTTCTCCATGCCTTCGAACCATTCAAGAAGACCAGTGGCTCCTTCCTTGCCACTAAAGTTGGTGGGTTTGCACGAGTTGAAGTGTTTGAAGGTGCAAGTACGATCGTTCCCGTTTCGGCTGTTGCTATTTTCTCCTTGAGCACCGTTGTTGTTTCCATTGGTGTTGTTGTTGCTATTAGCCATATGTTCAATTATAATAACTTTATTATATAAATATAATGATTAGATAATTTGTGTCTATTTATAAATCTTACTATTAGATTTTATAAATTATAAAATACTAAAGTATCCTATTTGTGCTTTAAACATGATAAACAAAAAAATTAGATTTTATAAATTAAATTATAAAATCTTATTAAATTAAAATATCAATTTACATATGTAAGTAATGTCTAAAAATTATTTAAGACATAATGACATATTGAAAATCATTATTAATTTGATCAAATATCATGAAATACAAATCTTTAATTATTAAAGAATTAAATGATTAATTATATGTTTATAACAAATCCCCGAAAACCAAATCCTAGATCAATTGAACACCAGGTTCAAGATCTAACTTATTTAGGTTTTGGATTTGTATCTATTTACTGACGTGAAATATAATTCCTTAGCAGGAATTTACTAGGTTGTCAACACCACACAAGGACTGAGGTGAATTCATAACTATTCCCCTTTTTAATCATTTAAATATTTTGGGGCTGGAATACATGTTGTAATTGAAATTACAAATTATTTTTATGTATTATGTTAAATAATAATTGGATCACATTTATGATTACATATGGTTATTATGAAAATCCTTCTGTGTAAACTGGGCTATAAACAAGGCAGGGATCTTTTGGATAGTACTATCGGGGAGTGACTAACCCCCACAAAGGTTTGGACATGTGGTCCTTATCAGATGCACAAAGATCTCGCTGTCATTCGGGATGACTATTCTGTGGGAAGGCAGATTGTTGCGCTATATAAGTTTTGCCATTATAGTTCCACTTACCACCCATATGAGGATAAATGTAAAGAGAGGATTCGCGCCCTCTGATTTGGATTATTATAAATAACATAATATACACATGAAAATGATATTAAACTATGATACATGGGCAAATCCTATGTGATGGATTTGTTGGGCTTGTACATAGTGGGTATGTGGGATAGCGGGTTTACCTTATTAAAAAGGGTTCCGACAGGCTATTCATATACCGGTGAGTAAATTAAACTCACACTTTGACAATAAACCCTTCTTTGAATGATAATGGATGATTTATCAAATATGTTTTATTTTACAAGTATCAAACGACGTTAATATTCTATTAACGTTAAAAGTATATACGATCAGCTATGTGTACTTGAATCAACCAAGTAGCTTGTCTTACCCATAGATCTATGACTTCGCTGGGCTAGCAATAGTTAATGATTGTACATATAATGCCATAACATGGTAACCACAAAAGTTCAACTAACCACAACTCACAAGTAAATTGCCATAAGTTTACAAGTCTCGAATAAGTTTATAAGTGCAATGATATAAGTTAACATGTTTCACCCCAAAGTGTGAAAATAAGAAAAAGGGGTATAGAAATACTCACAAGTTGTATAGGTGTATAAGGTGATAATAATGGTTAAACGACGTTCCAACGAATTCTTTTACAAGGCACCTAAAAGTATTTATTACAAGATTAATAATAAGCTTAACAATTAAATGTGAACTAGAGTTTCAATAAAGTTATGGGGTTTTGTCCAGTAAATATATTTATATAATGAAATTGTTTATATTTTGATTAAGTGGAAAGAATTATACCATTTAATCATTTTTTAAATATTTAAGAGTAATTAAGCGTATTAATTGATAAGGTTTAAGTATAACATACAAATAAATTTTGTAATCTTTAAACAATGTCTAATAATGACTAAAATAACATATTGACCAATAACACTTTGTTAACCTAAACTATTAGTTGAAATGCGTTTATAAGTAAACCTAAAATAACTCTTGTACATAATTTGTGAATTTATAAAATATACATTTTATCAGGATTAATTTATAATTAAAGATAATATGTTGTCAAGTAACAATTTAATGATTTTTAACTATTATTTAAAGTCTACTTTATAAAATAACTCAAAGTTTTACCTTTGTAATTAAATTATGAAATTATAAGGAATATATATATATATATATATATATATATATATATATATATATATATATATATATATAATTGCAATTATCATGATTATTATAAAAAATAGCTATTTATAATGTTTTATATAACAAATAAATTTACAGAAAATATCTCCAGGTTTAAAATACACGAAGTTTATGAAAATAATCTTTTATAATTTTTAGAATTTTTTTATGTATTTAATTGGGGCTTGAAAAGGCATTTTAAAATATAAGGGGGTGCCCGGGTCGAACCCGGGACCTCCTGTTTCACAACACACACACTTAACCGGTGGACTAAGGGCCTCAGCCGCGGTTATAATTGGGTTTTAATTCTTTTAAACATCAGTTGCAGTTCCTCATTGATTCTAAGAACCCTAGATTCGATCTGATCCAAATTGAACCTCAGATCGATTGTGTAAATGAAATTAACCTTGGGGCTTTTAATCCCCAAGTGAAAACGAGTTCATAGAGGTATTAATTTGATAGGAATTGCATCTAGCCTATAGCCACACACAATAGTTGCACAAAGTAAATTGCCTTAGTTAGAGATTGACTAAGATTAAGAAGTTATATGCCTTATGTAAGATTTATAAATAGACACAAATTATAAAATCTTATTAAATTAAAATATCAATTTACATATGTAAGTAATGTCTAAAAATTATTTAAGACATAATGACATATTGAAAATCATTATTAATTTGATCAAATATCATGAAATACAAATCTTTAATTATTAAAGAATTAAATGATTAATTATATGTTTATAACAAATCCCCGAAAACCAAATCCTAATCAATTGAACACCAGGTTCAAGATCTAACTTATTTAGGTTTTGGATTTGTATCTATTTGCTGACGTGAAATATAATTCCTTAGCAGGAATTTACTAGGTTGTCAACACCACACAAGGACTGAGGTGAGTTCATAACTATTCTCCTTTTTAATCATTTAAATATTTTGGGGCTGGAATACATGTTGTAATTGAAATTACAAATTATTTTTGTGTATTATGTTAAATAATAATTGGATCACATTTATGATTACATATGGTTATTATGAAAATCCTTCTGTGTAAACTGGGCTATAAACAAGGCAAGGATCTTTTGGATAGTACTATCGGGGAGTGACTAACCCCCACAAAGGTTTGGACATGTGGTCCTTATCAGATGCACAAAGATCTCGCTGTCATTCGGGATGACTATTCTGTGGGAAGGCAGATTGTTGCGCTATATAAGTTTTGCCATTATAGTTCCACTTACCACCCATATGAGGATAAATGTAAAGAGAGGATTCGCGCCCTCTGATTTGGATTATTATAAATAACATAATATACACATGAAAATGATATTAAACTATGATACATGGGCAAATCCTATATGATAGATTTGTTGGGCTTGTACATAGTGGGTATGTGGGATAGCGGGTTCACCTTATTAAAAAGGGTTCCGACAGGCTATTCATATACCGGTGAGTAAATTAAACTCACACTTTGACAATAAACCCTTCTTTGAATGATAATGGATGATTTATCAAATATGTTTTACTTACAAGGTACCTGTTTTGGTTGAGTTGATGTTAAGAACAAGTTAAGAACAGGTCGCGGTATAGCTTGAAGTCGAATAATGATCGAACGATGATGAAAACCAAATTCACTTCACAGGTAGCTTCAAACGAGGTCAAGGATCAATTTCCCTCTGTCAATTGTGACTTATAATAGTTCTAAGTAAGAGTTCGAGTGTGTTGCAGATCGCGGGGAAGAAGAAGATCGAAATTACAAATATTTTGGGGCTGGAACTAAGTGATAATCGAATTAACTATTGAGGATAAATGTAAAGAGAGGATTCGCGCCCTCTGATTTGGATTATTATAAATAACATAATATACACATGAAAATGATATTAAACTATGATACATGGGCAAATCCTATGTGATGGATTTGTTGGGCTTGTAATAGTGGGTATGTGATCGAATCTAGGGTTCTTAGAATCAATGAGCAACGTGGTTAATCATTCAAAACACAGCTCAGGATCGCACTAATCCAACCACTTTCGTTGTCGGCCGCTTTACACATCCCGATCGCACCACACTTCGAAATAATTCAATTAAATAAATCCAAACGATCTACTATAAGAATCCTAAACTAATGGTACCTTCAATTGCATCTAAAACAACCACACACCACTGTTCGATCATCACCTCTGTTTCGCGACCTGCAACTATTCGAAGGCTATGCTTCGAGCTTTCTAACATGGAAATAATAGAGGGCTTTTCATTAGTGAGGCTCTTAGAAACTTCCTGTAAAAGGAATTTGATTATTATCAACAATTGCCACTGGAATCGATCTTGGTGTAGTCGCGGCTTGTTCATCCAGTGTATATCATCAATTCGACTTCATCTGGTAAATTAAACACTCCATTATATTCGATTTATCATGGGGAACAAAAGCCCCATGAATCCATACATTATCATCATTGAATTGGGCATCAATTTGGATCAAATTTGAAATTAGGGTTCTTGATTTGGGGATCGTTTGGTTAACTGAGTTTAAATGAATTAAAAACCAATTCTTACCGCGGCTTGATGCCTTGGTTAACTGAGTTTAAATCGATCTTGGTATTAATTTGATAGGAATTGCATCTAGCCTATAGCCACACACAATAGTTGCACAAAGTAAATTGCCTTAGTTAGAGATTGACTAAGATTAAGAAGTAAATTATCTAATCATTATATTTATATAATAAAGTTATTATAATTGAATATATAATAGATAATAACATATTGTAATTTCGATTGTAATAACATATTGTAATAACATATTAAACGAGTTCATAGAGGTATTAATTTGATAGGAATTGCATCTAGCCTATAGCCACACACAATAGTTGCACAAAGTAAATTACCTTAGTTAGAGATTGACTAAGATTAAGAAGTTATATGCCTTATGTAAGATTTATAAATAGACACAAATTATAAAATCTTATTAAATTAAAATATCAATTTACATATGTAAGTAATGTCTAAAAATTATTTAAGACATAATGACATATTGAAAATCATTATTAATTTGATCAAATATCATGAAATACAAATCTTTAATTATTAAAGAATTAAATAATTAATTATATGTTTATAACAAATCCCCGAAAACCAAATCCTAGATCAATTGAACACCAGGTTCAAGATCTAACTTATTTAGGTTTTGGATTTGTATCTATTTGCTGACGTGAAATATAATTCCTTAGCAGGAATTTACTAGGTTGTCAGCACCACACAAGGACTGAGGTGAGTTCATAACTATTCCCCTTTTTAATCATTTAAATATTCTGGGGCTGGAATACATGTTGTAATTGAAATTACAAATTATTTTTGTGTATTATGTTAAATAATAATTGAATCACATTTATGATTACATATGGTTATTATGAAAATCCTTCTGTGTAAACTGGGCTATAAACAAGGCAGGGATCTTTTGGATAGTACTATCGGGGAGTGACTAACCCCCACAAAGGTTTGGACATGTGGTCCTTATATTTTTGAATGGTGCTAAGGGTTTCGAATGGTGCTAAGGGTTTGGGTTTTTAAAATAATTACAGAGCCAGGGCCGGGCCAGTGTGCCAGCGAGGACGCTGGGCTCCCTAAGGGGGGTGGATTGTAACATCCCACATTGGTTGGGAAGGAGAACGAATGCTTCTATATAAGGGGCTTGAGACCTTCCCCACTGTGACGCGTAAGCAACGTGGTAAGAAAAAGACTTAAAAAATATTTTGGATTTTTGAAATTTTATGAAAATTTCTAAGTGTCAAGGCTTATATGTCCGAACAATGGTGATAAGTCCCAACAGTGTAAAACGTCCAACTTATAAGTCTAAGGGAATGCCTTATAAAATTTCCAACACAATAGAAACTATCGCAGTGGTTATATGTCCACACAGTAGTTATACGTCCACAGTGAAACTACCACACAGTGGTAATACGACTACACAGTGGTGATATGTCTAACCAGTGAAACTACCACACAGTGGTAATACGACTACACAGTGGTGATATGTCTAACCAGTGAAACTACCACACAGTGGTAATATGACTACACAGTGGTAATACGACTAGGGGTAAAACGACTGAACAGTTGAGAAAAGTCTAAACAGTTCTCAAACGGCCAAACACTTAGGCAAATTTCAGTGTTTTTCAGCCCTAATACGACACATTCATCAGATTCATATGAATGTACCGAACTCAGAAATTTCAAAATCCTTCAATTGTTGATGAATTGAGCTGAAATTTTACAATTAGGTCATGATTATACCGATAATCAATCCTCTAACTTCAATTTCAGTAATTATCCACAATTCTCAATGAATTTTGGAAATTTTAGGTCGAACACTCAAGAACACTTTCTCGATCTGTTTTTCACTGATTCACTCAATTTTGATGAGATAAACTGTAATTTGTGATTCAAAACAAGTTTCTAATGATGAAACAAAGCTCTGATTCACAATATTTCACTTGAATTGTCAATTGATTACAGATTTCAGTGGATTTTTGAAGTTTCTATCTTCAACAGAACCTTCAAAAACACTCAACCGATAGCTCTGATACCAATTGATAGGATCAATTTGAGAAATCTGTAACAAATTATATGAACAATTCAAAGAAATACAATCAATTGTAATCAAATCAAGCAATATCAACAAAATTCATATTTCATTGATAGCAACAGACGATTACAAGAGATAGAAAGCAGTCTTACAAAAACTTACAAAACTTCTCAATCTACTCTAAGTCTATGCTATTTATACTAGAAACTAAGGAACTAAAATTTACAAAACTAATCCCTATACTAGTATAAACTACAAAACTTAGACAATAAAGACTAAATGTTAATCTTCTAAGGGACCTAACACGTGCTTTATCATCTATTCCGTGAGTTTCGTAGCCCCTTTTTAGTCTTATAAAACCTTTTAAATATTTTCAACTTGGGGGAAAAGAATGCTCACCTACTTAACTTGACTTCAAGCATCTTCCCTAGTGGAAGCTGGCTGTTACTTTTATGAGTATCTTATCTTGCTTATCTTGATGATTGATGCTATATGAACTTGACTCTATGCTATGTTACCACCTTGTATGTTACTTGGTGGTATTACATTACTATGCGCTACTACTTTGATATTATGTGTTGATTGATGCTACCTGTGATTGCTATTGTTGACGGATGCATCGACTGTGTGGTTCTTCTGTGTGGTTCTTCTGTGTGGTTCTTCTAAGCCGATCATCCATTACAACCATTAATCCCGGTAATGGGACCTAAGGATTGGTTTGGTTGTAACTTATACGTATGCGCTTCGTGGATCTTGCTACGTCATGTAAAACTTATGGGATGCTTTCTTTACAGCCATCAATTCCCGTGTGGAACCGATGTATAGGTTTGGCTGTAGCTATCTATATCTTGTAAAACCGCTTACACATAAGTGTAGTCACGGTAACTCTTATTAAACTTACAAGTTGTTTTCATCTTAACATCTTTTATTACTTAAAACCTGCGGAGCTCACCAACAATTACGTTGACCGTTTTGAGCATATCTTTTCAGGTGATCAAGCTAATTGAAGATTCTAGGAGTGCTGCCTTTTAGAGGGGACCCTAGGATGCATTCTGTGACTTATCATCTTTTATTAAACATCAATCTTGGTTGATTAAACTTGTTCATTTGTACACTTGTTCCCGGGTTGTGGGAATTTACAGTACAAGTTATCATTAATGCTTATGTGATCATTCTTATGTTATGCTTATGGCTATGCTGTCGTGAACATGGACTGAACACGACACAAGTCTTTATTTGTGTTCGGGTATCGTCATGACACGCTTGTCATCATACTTATATTGCTTCTCTAATGTATACCATGTGTTATGACGATCCCGTCTTGCTCGCATCCCCGTGTTTCCACTATCAGCGGGGGTGTGACAGACTGGTATCAGAGCCATTGGTTATAGAGAATTAGGCAATTACACTTGACCTAGACTATAACCTAGGAACCTTCATGTAGATTTGCATGCTTAAGCTTGTGTGCATTTATATATCTCGTGTATGTGTTCCTCTTTACATGTTTGGTTATCCTTCTGTTTTATGAACTTTCACCTTGTGCTTGAGCCCTTGTGCTCGTCCCTTATGAGATGCTTCCTATTGGATCTTCCGTTCCCTCTACGCGCCAAGCTATCATAATCAAATTTGGGTATTGAGACCCGAAGAGATCTTCACAGATCATACATTATGCTTAACCCCAGATACTGACCGACCCGAGGAGGCTATGTCTGAGTCCTTTCAAGGATGTGAGATAGACAACCTCCGCCAGACTATATGTGATTACGTGTTTGAGCTCTCAGTTGACTTGATGGATTATTATGGATATGATGTGAAGGAAGGTCGGATGTCATGTAACCGGATTAGGCATCATTCTCGGTACATCGTGGGTGTGGTAGGAACACTGCGGGGAACCCTATATATAAACATCACCGGTATACCGAGAATATGCTTGAAATGGGCTGCATGGTGATCTTGACTGACCGGAACATGAAACGTTGGAAACTTGATAAGTGGAATACTTGTGTATCTTAAAGTGACTAAAGCTTATATGTTACCTCTTTTATGAATAGAACATGCCGCCTCGAAGATCTACCCATAGCAATAGTAGCGGAAGTGAAGCCCCGAGGGGCAGAAGCAGAGGCAGAGGTAGACCTCCAAGAGCAAATGAAGGCTTTTCTGGCAATACTCAAGGGACTGGAAACCCTGCTATGGCAGCCCTAATTGCTCAACAATTGGCTGCCCTGATTCCAACTATTGTAGCTCAGGTGAGATATGCTCTTCAGAATCACCACCCCCACGGGGATGGTGGCAATGAAAACGAGGGTAATGGGAACCCGACTGGGAATGAAAGCAATCAGGAGGCCGGGAATGGTGGTACAACCGGTAATGAAACTGGGGTTGCTAATACCAAACGGCGCTGTTCTTACAAGGAATTTGTGGCCTGTAAGCCCCAGGAATTCGATGGGAAAGGTGGAGCGATAGCCCTGACTAGATGGCTTGAAAAGATAGAGGCAGTGATTGACATTAGTGAATGCCTCGACAGTCAAAGAATCAAGTATGTTACGTGCTCACTGCAGGGCAGAGCACTAACCTGGTGGAACACCCAGGTTCAAGCTAGAGGAAGAGAATCTGTGATGCAGATGACTTGGGATGAGTTCAAAGCCCTGATTACTAAGGAATACTACCCCCTCAACGAGATGCAGAAACTTGAGCATGAATTTTGAAATCATGCTATGGGGGGGGCTGGGCATGCAGCTTATACTGACCGATTCCACGAGCTGGCTAGACTAGTTCCACACCTAGTCACTCCGGAATCTAAGAGGATTGAAAGGTACATATGGGGACTCGCACCTCAAATCCGGGCAGTGGTAACAGCAGCTGCTCCTCCTATAATCCAGAGCGCGATCCTGAAGGCTGGCACTCTAACTGATGAGATGATAAGGATAGGGGTATTGGGTAGGGGAGCAGAGAAAAGGAAGGAAGCTGGGGAAACGAGCCGGTCCGGTACCGGAAAGTTTGATAAGAGGGCCAAAACGACCAGAAGTTTTGTAGCCGTGACTCCAGGGAAGAAGGAATATGATGGGCCGCATCCGAGATGTGACAGGTGCAATCTTCATTATCCCCCAGCAGTGCCGTGCCAGGCGTGTTTGAACTGCAGACGCCCGGGGCATCAAGCAAGAGACTGCAGAGTAGCGCCAAACCTGGTGGCACCCATCAATACGGTTAACCCCACCGGGAATACCAGGTCTTGCTATGAATATGGAGGCCTTGATCACTTCAGAAACATGTGCCCCCGACTGAATAGGGCACCGGGTCAGCAAGGAAACAACAAGCAGCAGATAGTGGCCATAGCGGGTGCTAAAGGCCAAGGAAACCAAGGTAATGCTGCACGGGGTCGTGCCTTCGTCATTGGAGCTAATGATGCCCGTCAGGATCCGAATGTTGTCATGGGTACGCACTTACTCAATAACCATTTCGCATCTTTACTGTTTGATGCTAAAGCATACAATAGTTTTATATCATCTGAGTTTGTGCAAATGCTTGATTTGAGTGCAAGTAGACTAGAAACTAGTTACTCTGTAGAAATGGCTGATGGTAGGGTTGAACAGGTAGAGGAAATTATTAAGAACTGCACCCTGATATTGGAAGGCCAGGTCTTCAACATAGATTTGATACCCTTTGAGTTGAGAAGCTTTGACGTAATAGTGGGGATGGATTGGTTGTCGAAGCATGGAGCCGAGATTGTTTGTCGAGATAAAATAGTGCGGATTCCTGTGTCAGATGGGAAGGTACTCAGAATACAAGGAGAGCAACGGGAAAGAACTTGAAGCTTATCTCCTGCATGAAAGCACACCAAAGTCTACGGAAGCAGTGTTACACTTTTCTGGTTCACGTGGTAGAAAAGAAGGAAGAAGAGACGAAATTGGCAGACATTCCGATTGTACGGGATTACCCAGAGGTGTTTCCTAATGATTTGTCTGGTTTGCCTCCTCCACGACAGGTGGAATTCCGTATAGAGCTGGTTCCTGGAGCTACACCGATAGCAAAGACGCCGTATCGGTTAGCACCTTCTGAGATGCAAGAGTTGTCCAGTCAACTATAGGAACTACTGGAGAAGGGTTTTATTTGACCGAGCCATTCACCCTGGGGAGCACCAGTCTTATTTGTCAAAAAGAAGGACGGATCGTTCCGTATGTGCATCGATTATCGCGAGTTGAACAAATTAACTGTGAAGAATCGATATCCTCTTCCCAGAATTGATGATTTATTTGATCAACTGCAAGGAGCTTCATATTTCTCCAAGATTGATCTTGCTCTGGATATCATCAGCTAAGAGTATTCGAGGACGACATTCCGAAAACAGCATTTAGAACTCGTTACGGGCACTATGAGTTCTTAGTCATGCCGTTCGGACTGACTAATGCACTAGCCGTGTTCATGGATCTGATGAATCGAGTGTGCAAACCATTCTTGGATAAGTTCGTGATCGTATTTATAGACGATATACTTATCTACTCCGTTCAAAAGAGGATCACGAAGAACACCTTCGAGCAATTCTAGAACTGTTGCGGGAAGAGAAACTTTTCGCCAAATTCTCGAAGTGTGAATTCTGGCTTCGAGAGGTGAAGTTTTTGGGTCATGTGGTTAACAAAGATGGAATTCATATGGACCCCACCAAGATTGAAGCTGTGAAGAAATGGGATACACCCCAAACACCCTCAGAAATACGGCAATTCCTAGGATTGGCAGGATACTACCATCGCTTTATTGCGAACTTTTCGAAGATCGCACAACCGTTAACGCTGCTAACCCAGAAAGACAAGAAGTTTGATTGGGGACATGCACAAGAACGAGCTTTCCAGACGTTGAAAGAAAAGCTATACAACGCTCCAATACTGTCCCTCCCAGACGGAACTGATGATTTTGTGGTGTACTGTGATACTTCACATCAAGGATTGGGATGTGTGCTAATGTAAAGAGACAAGGTAATTGCCTACGCCTCACGAAAACTCAAGGTGCATGAAAAGAACTACACAACTCATGATTTGGAGTTGGGCGTTGTAGTATTTGCACTCAAGATATGGAGGCATTATCTATATGGAACCAAATGCATCATCTACATAGATCATAAGAGCCTTCAACATATTCTGGATCAGAAAGAACTTAACATGCGGCAGTGATGCTGGGTAGAGTTACTTAGCGACTACGATTGTGAAATCGGTATCATCCCGGGAAAGCTAACGTGGTGGCTGATGCTTTAAGCCGTAAAGAACGTGTGAAGCCACTACGTGCTCGAGCGCTAGGTTTGACTATTCAAACTAATCTAAAGGCTCAGATTCAAATTGCACAAAGTGAGGCTTTGAAAGAAGAAAACCTTGCGTCAGAAGAATTCCGAGGGTTGGATAAACAAATGAGTTGCAAGGATGACGGCGTACATTACTTCATGGATTGTGTATGGGTCCCCAGATGGGGAGGTGTACGTACACTAGTCTTGGATGAAGCACACAAGACATGATATTCTATTCATCCTGGTGCAGACAAGATGTATCACGATCTTAAGGATCTGTACTGGTGGCCAGGCATGAAGAAAGATATTGTTATACATGTGAGCAAATGCTTGACATGTTCAAAGGTCAAGGCTGAACACCAGAAACCATCGGGATTATTGCAACAACCTGAAATTCCTGAGTGGAAATGGGAGAACATAACTATGGATTTTATTACCAAACTCCCGAGAACGCCAAGCGGACACGACTCGATATGGGTCGTGGTGGATCGAATGACAAAATCCGCTCACTTCTTGCCTATCCGAGAAGACTATAAAATGGATAAGCTGGCAAGGTTGTACATCAAAGAGGTCGTGACACGACACGGGGTGCCAGTGTCAATCATATCCGACCGAGACAGTCGATTTACTTCATGATTTTGGCAGACGTTACAGAAAGCGATGGGCACTCGATTAGACATGAGTACAACCTATCACCCCCAGACAGACGCCAAAGAGAACGAACAATACAGACGCTTGAGGACATGCTGAGGGCATGTGTCATTGATTTTGGTGGCAGTTGGGATACTCATCTACCGTTGATCGAGTTTTCCTATAATAACAGTTACCATATTAGTATTGGGTGTGCACCGTTCGAAGCATTGTATGGCCGGAAATGTAGATCACCGGTATGTTGGGCCGAGATTGGTGAAAGTCAGTTAACAGGTCCCGAAATCATTCAAGAAACAACCGATAAGATCTTCCAAATCAAAGACAGACTTAAAGCTGCTAGAGATCATCAAAAGAGCTATGCCGACAACCGTCGGAAGCCGCTAGAGTTTAACGTTGGGGATCGAGTGTTACTTAAGGTCTCTCCTTGGAAAGGGATCGTTTGGTTTGGAAAGAAAGGGAAGTTAGCCCTAAGGTATGTTGGACCATTCGAGATTATAGAAAGAATCGGTCCGGTGGCGTACCGATTAAGGTTGCCACAAGAGCTTAACAGTGTACATGATACTTTCCATGTATCAAACCACAAGAAGTGTTTAGCTAACGAATCACTTCACGTACCTATTGAGGATATCAAGATTGATGAAAGCCTTCATTTTGTGGAGGAACCCATTGAGGTCATGGACCGAAAGGTCAAGAGGTTGAGGCGCAGAAAGATACCTATTGTTCGTGTAAGATGGAATTCTAAATGAGGGCCAGAGTTTACATGGGAACATGAAGATAAGATGAGGCTTAAATATCCACATCTATTCGAGGATGACGCTCTTGGACCTAGCACCAGTTGAATTTCGGGACGAAATTCCCTCAACTGGGGGATACTGTGACATCCGTCACCAAAGGTCCGTCATTTAACGTGTTCGGTTAACTTTTGTTATCGGTCATTCCTCATCTCTGTAACCCATCTATGTGGATAACATATTTGCTTGCTTGGTTATCTTTATGCTTGTGCTATCGTTGCTTGCATTGTCATCATCTTAAAACGTTTTTTAAGATTGCCCCCGTTATCATTGAATGCACCATTTTTATATAAACCTAATGTTACAAATAAAACCATTTTTAAATTATAAATATCATTAACTACGTCTTTCATCATTAATAAAACAAGCCTAATTAATGTCGTTTCAACCGAAATAAAATTTGGGAACCCGGGGGCAAAGTGCAGGGACTAAAATTGACTTTTTGCAAACTTGGGGTGGGTATAAAAACCCCTTTCCCAGCCATTTTCTTCATCTTCTTCACTTCTCCTTTATTTTCTTCTTCACCACCTATCTTCTTCACTTTTGCACGAAAAACGCTCCATTTGGTCTCGTTTTCATCGTCTAGAAGTCACCTACAACCTAGTCTACTCCATCCTTGCAGGTAGACAACTTAATTGTCTCGTTTCTTGCTCGATTTCACTTCTGCGTTTTCTAGGGTTTTGGGTGCTCGGGTTCATCCGAGCACATGAGGTCGTGTGGGCTTGTGTGTTGCGTTTCTGAGTGTGTTTCTTGTTTAGACATGTTAGAATATGGATTCTGGAAGTTCTTGGGGTGTAAAACGAGTGCACAGAGTAGCCGGGGACTGCTTGCACTCGGCAGTCGCGATTCTGCTGTTTTCGCGACTAGGTCTGTTCACGCGACTGAGCCGTGCGATTGGGTGAATCGCACGACTAAGTCATGCGTATGGGTGCGTCGCGCGACTGAGCCGTGCGATTGGGTGAATCGCACGACTGAGTCATGCGCCTGGGTGTGTACGATTGAATGTGTGTGCGATTGAGTCCATGCGAGTGAATGTGCGTGCGATTGAGTCAGTACGGATGAGATTGTGTGCGATTGTGCGTGAGTCGCACGACTGAAAGGCCAGTCGCATGAAAGAATGTTCAATCGTACGAATGAAGCTGATTCGTGCGAATGAAGGTTCAATCGTGCGAATGGAGGTTGAGTCGCGCGATTGGGTGTTGCATGGTACGACTAAATGCTTAGTCGCACGAATGAAGGTTCAATCGTACGAATGAAGCTGATTCGTACGACTGAAGGTCCATTCGTGCGAATGGAGGGTTGAGTCGTGCGTCCGGTCCTGTTGTGAGACTGATGATGCGTGTATGTGTGAATTCCCTTTTTGAATGTCTTGTGATGATAAGGTAACATCAATAAAGTGTCATTGTTTGAGCACAAAGATTAAAGTCAACGCTATCAACAGGCACATACTATTTCAATTTAAAATAACCTAATCTTTTACAATCATCGACAACCCATTTGGGACTACAAATTTTAACAAGCACTATCTTTTATGATAATGGAATCCCTATACGGATGTCATTAGCAATGACGACTACTCTTAATACTTGGATCTACATAAGGTCTGATATGTGTATGCCTGCTTGTGTGTGCTACCCACGACCGAACCGAAACAGCCCGAACTAATCGAATGCCATCTTATGCCTTATGCTCATATTAATGCTTGTTAGTAAATGTCAATAGGTGTTTGACCGTTCATAGTATTCTACCTTTGGGACTATTCATCATACGTGCTTTATCATCTATTCCGTGAGTTTCGTAGCCCCTTTTTACTCTTATAAAACCTTTTAAATATTTTCAACTTGGGGGAAAAGAATGCTCACCTACTTAACTTGACTTCAAGCATCTTCCCTAGTGGAAGTTGGCTGCTACTTTTATGAGTATCTTATCTTGCTTATCTTGTTGATTGATGCTATATGAACTTGACTCTATGCTATGTTACCACCTTGTATGTTACTTGGTGGTATTACATTACTATGCGCTACTACTTTGATATTATGTGTTGATTGATGCTACCTGTGATTACTATTGTTGACGGATGCATCGGATGTGTGGTTCTTCTGTGTGGTTCTTCTGTGTGGTTCTTCTGTGTGGTTCTTCTAAGCTGATCATCCATTACAACCATTAATCCGATAATAGGACCACAGAATTGGTTTGGTTGTAACTTATACGTATGGGCTTCGTGGATCTTGCTACGTCATGTAAAACTTATAGGATGCTTTCTTTACAGCCATCAATTCTCATGTGGAACCGATGTATATGTTTGGCTGTAGCTATCTATATCTTGTAAAACCGCTTCATAAGTGTAGTCACGGTAACTCTTATTAAACTTACAAGTTGTTTTCATCTTAACATCTTTTATTACTTAAAACCTGCGGAGCTCACCAATAATTATGTTGACCGTTTTGAGCATATCTTTTCAGGTGATCAAGGTAATTGAAGATTCTAGGAGTGCTGCCTTTTAGAGGGGACCCTAGGATGCATTTTGTGACTTATCATCTTTTGTTAAACATCAATCTTGGTTGATTAAACTTGTTCATTGTACACTTGTTCCCGGGTTGTGGGAATTTACAGTACAAGTTATCATTAATGCTTATGTGATTATTCTTATGTTATGCTTATGGCTATGCTGTCGTGAACATGGACTGAACGCGACACAAGTCTTTATTTGTGTTCGGGTGTCGTCATGACACGCTTGTCATCATACTTATATTGCTTATCTAACATATACCATGTGTTATGACGATCCTGTCTCGCTCGCATCCCCGTGTTTCCACTATCAGCGGGGGTGTGACATGTTGTAAAGTGCATAACCCTTCATCCGGTCCAGCAAATATTGATTTGATCACATCTTTGTAAACTACAACTTATGAGTGTAAACTATCGTTTGCTAGAATAAACTGCGGTTTACAAATGTAAACTGACGTTTTGACTAGTCAAACTGGTGTATGAAACCTTGGTCCCTTACATAAATTTGTTATCAAGCATTGTGTTTTACAGTTGAAAGTATACAATAACATACTTTCACCAATGTATTTTTTAAAACTCATAGTGTTAAAGATAACACAAAGTGTTATTTTTACCATTGTTTCTTATATAAATTATATAAACTTGTTGTTATCTATCATTTTATTTTAAAATAAAAGGTACATAATAATGTATTTTATCAATGTATTTTTCAAAACTCATTGTGTTCAATCTAACATAATGACCATAAAAAACACAAGACATTGTGTTAATTTGTCATTGCTTTTAATGTATTAGATTAATTAGTTGTTAATTTATTATTGTGTTTTACAAATTTGAGCTACACGACAATGTTATTTCTATCATTAGTTTTTTGACATTCATCATTTTAGTAAAACACAATAATATTTAAAAAAACATAATAACTAATAAAAAGACACAATAAACAACATTAAAAACACAATAATCAGATAGTATTAACAAATTATAAGATATGGAGCTACATGTAAGTACTCCTACTTTATATCTTAGTAATAATGAAATTCTTTCTTACTTGATTATGTAAGATTATAGACTGGTTGTTGTTTATCCGCTTTTTCTAATTGTTGTGTTGGCAATCTTGGAAAGTATAGACGGTGATTAGAATCTATAACATATAATAAAAAAAGTTTTTTAAGACACGTGTTATCATTCTAGCATATCAAAGAACACGTGTCATTGTTCTAGTATATCAAAAAATAATTTCCCGCATCTCTCTCATAATAAATAAATATGAAAATTTTAAAAACAATCAATTTGACTTTTATTTTTTACAAAAATATGTTAAAACAAATATGTTTATATTTATATTTATTGTCTCTCTCATATTAAATGATAATTATTGTAAATAAGTAAACTAAACTATTAAACATCTAAAATATAAATAATATTATTTTAATAATTTTTAATACATACTAAATTATATGATTTAGACATATATTATTTTTAAATATAGAGTAATAATTTCTAATTTTATTATTTGTTATAACTTTTAAATACTCATTATATTTTTATTTCACCAATGGCTGATAACATCTAGAAATTAAAATATTATAAAACTAATGATTTTGATATATTTTATTTATTCTACACACGTGATACATGGACTCTAACCTAGTGCTTATAGTGCTTATATATATGTAGACGTAAGTTTTTGTGGTAATGATCAGTTGTTAAGATGTGACCATAATATTATTAGAATAATATCTATATCGATAATGGGTCAAGGGAAATGGGTTTTCGTATGTGTATAAATATGGTGTGAATGGATCAAGAGTAGTTAGGTGATCGATAATGGTTATTGAATAAACATATTGTAATGTAAAACCTAATTTGCTACTTAAATTTATTTTGTGAAAAAAGTTGAGTAGATTAATTGGGTTTTATACATAGTCAAGAAAGCATACTCTATTTAATGAAAAGATTCACAAGCTGTTGAAAGTTGTACGATAAGTCATCAAGGTATGTTAGTCTTTTTGAGAGGTTTTATTTTTGGAATATTATTTTCTTATTGGTGTAAGAAGAGGTTATGATGAGACTGTTAGTATATACTTTAATTAATCGTATAGCTTTGTATGAAATATAAATGGGTCAAATGGGCTATTGATAATTCTATGTGTATTAGTTTGAGTATCCTTACTGTATTTGAAGAAATTTCACATGTCAGATCCTCCCATTGGCCCGAAATCAAGGTAGAAGCAACTATGCATCATGATGTGAGTAAAACATTAAAATTAACCAATGTGCAGGAGTGGGAGTAGCTACACTTAGTTAAAAAGTTTGCTAATGTTCTACACTCCCAGTTACGCGAGGTGGAAGTAGTTCCGCCAGGGCTACAACTTTTTGGGATTTTGATACTTAAAGCTTAGCTTTTGGTGACCTTGAGCATTCACATTAGCTTCACCATTCTCATCCCCCACATTTACATTAAAAACAGTAATTTTTTACTGTCTCTATCAATTAAATAATATTTTTTTATATTTTTATCATCTTTTCTTTATCCTCCACTCACAACTATCTTTAAAAATATTAAAAAAATTATGGGAGTTGTACCGTATTTTCCAAATATGAGGATTCACGGTATATTCCCTATAAATTATCTCCCCCTTCACTCACAACCATCCCCATAATATATGGGATACACTCACATCAAAGACAGATAACATACTTTGAATGCTTAGTTGATGTGAATTTTGTATGTGATGAATACTAATTTGTGATACGTTATTGCCTTAGGTTAAGCTCAACAATGGATTTGAAATTGGGAGATCAAATGCTCAAGAATGTGTCCAAGCAAAGCTATCTTTTTGTTAATAATAGTGAGTTATATGAAGGCCTACTTTTGTTTGTTTGTTAAAAATATTTATGATAATAGATCGGGTATACGTATGTCAATCATTAATGGAGTTTATAATGGATGTTAAGCTTTAACTCAATCCAAACTTTAGACATGTATGGTTTCTAAAAGGCTTAATAACACATTGTCAAAAAGAAAAAAAATTGGGACCTAGCTTTCACTGTGTTATTAA
This sequence comes from Flaveria linearis, assembly GCA_024085815.1. Taxonomy (NCBI): domain Eukaryota; kingdom Viridiplantae; phylum Streptophyta; class Magnoliopsida; order Asterales; family Asteraceae; genus Flaveria; species Flaveria linearis. The sequence continues at coordinate 25,334 of JABSNV010001062.1, read as the reverse complement.
TCTTAATGCTAAAGGACATTTGGTTCCACGGTAGGTATGTAGGTGTGTTATATATATTATCTGTCAAAAGTTACGGTATAAAGGGACGAAGTGCGTAGACCACAGAGTGTCTGGAAAAAATAACGTCGGGTGGAAATACAATGTACGCGGGTCCAAGGAGTGAACAATTATCTCGACCCGGTGAGATTTTACCAAGAATCACCGAACTTAAATGGGTTTTTTGGGTCGGTCCAACATGGGTTTTTTGGGACGGTTGGATTTGCTAAAAGGAAAAAACATCAAACTAGGAAGTATAATATAGAAGTATGAAATATAAATAAAAGAGTATGCGGTATGATGGGGTAACACCCCTTAAATGACAAACAAACCCGACCGCGACACAAAAAGGAGCCACGGATCACTCCGGCCGCAGCTCACGCAGAAGAAACAAGATCCAGCCGCGGCTCCAAGGGCTGCAAGCCCAGCCGCGGCACATCCCAGGAAAGAACAAAGGGGGGGCCGAAATACAAGGCCCTAGCCGCGGCACCGTCAAATCCCAAAACCTGAACGTCCAAATAACACAAGGGAGATAAGCGTTCAACACTTGGAAGGTTCAAAGTATTAAAAGACATGTCACAAGCAAGACAGACGCTTATTGGTTAATCAACGAACATTGTCAGGACAAAAGACAACAAAACAAGTAGAGACAAACCCTGACTAAACTAGAGAACAGAGGAGGTCAAAGTCAACTATGAAGACAAAGGGTATTAATGTTAAGTGAGAAACCCTTTGCAACAAAAGAGAGAAGAATCTCCTGTCCAGAGAAGTGTAGAGGCAGATCCTTAGACTTTGACATTCCCAAAATAACAATAAGCTGAGAAACAGCCAAGATCAACAAACATTATAAATAGAGACCATCAACATTGAAGATAAACACAAGACAGAAAAACCAACAACCTTCTCTTAACCTACCAAAAAACCATAATCCTGATGACAATTAAGCACTGCTCCTCAAATCTAATCTCTTGATTACGATTCGTGTAGCAACATTTGGCGCCATCCGTGGGACTCAGCAATCCTAAAACTTGTCACCATGGATTCAAACCAAGATACTCCTTGTCACAACACCACCGACAACGTCGGGGCTCTGAATGCTAACTCTCCTCCTCCCCCTAACACCACAAACACCACCCTTGATGAAGGCAACACCCACAGTGCTGTCATAACTCCGGAGTTCCTCAACCAAAACCGAGAGCAGATTCTTCTGCTGCTCCAACAGGAAGAGAAGGAAAGACAGTGGAAGGACCTCCGGAAGCGACTGGAATACGAAGAACCACCAAGGACTGAGGAAGACGAAAACCACCATGACGGACCAGGATCATCTAAGGAGAAAGGAGTTAAGAAGACGGTGAGTCAAGATGAAGACGGTGTTGGGAGAAGGCTAAACTTCGAAGACGACTTCAGTAGACCATACCGTCCCTCAACGGCAAAGTCTCGGTCCAAGTTCATTCCAAAAATCGCAGAATTCGTATTCCCACCCACACTAAAAATGCCATCCAATGTGGGAAAATATAACGGGCTGGGAGATCCTGAAGACCACCTGGCAATCTTCGTAGGAGCCGCGGAGGTAGAACAGTGGTCGGTACCAGTATGGTGCCACATGTTCGCCCAAACCCTCACCGGGGCCGCTAGGGTATGGTTCGACAGTCTCCCTGCCGGTGGGATAAGCAACTTTGAAGAATTGGAGAGTGGTTTCTTAAAAAATTTTAGCCAGCAGAAATTGGCCGCAAAGGATCCCACAGAGTTGCATAACATCAAGCGAGGAGACCACGAGTCTATCGAAAACTTTATTGTTAGATTTTCTAAGGAAAGCATGCAGGTGCGGGGGGCTGATGAAACTATCAGGATTTCTGCTTTCATCCACGGGGTAAAGAACGATCAACTCGTGGAAAGGTTCCACGAAAGCCTCCCGAAAACAGTGGAAGAAATGTTGGAACGAGCCAAGGCGTTCGTCCGAGGCAAAAGGGCGTGTGAGCAACTACGAGAGAAAACACCGAAAAAACCGACACCGCCGACATGGGATCCGCAGAGAAGGCCGGGAGCGAAAGTATGGGAAAGGCAACGTTTCCAGCCATGCCCTCTGCAATCAAGCCAGCATTTCCAACCCCGATTCACCCCTCCGTCGAGGAGCTCACCCAGCCCACAGATAGTTCTCCCACCTTTGACAAAAATCCCCAGCGAAATTCTGGCCACCGAAAATTTGAATTTTACCAAACCTACCCCACTGAAGCCAGGAGTAAAAAAGGACGCGAGCAGGTATTGCGAATTTCACAGGGAAAGCGGACACACGACCGATGACTGCTTCTCACTGAGAAGGCAAATCGAGTTGGCAATTAAGATGGGAAAACTCGCTCATCTCCTGAAAGAGCTGAAAAAGACCCCTCAGGTGAACGAAAAACGAAAGGAAATCTTTATGGTCCAGCTCGCCAACATGAAAGGAAAAAGACATGCAGATCACATGGAGCCCTGGATGTCCCAGGAGATCTCTTTCCCACCCATCTATGGAGGAAGTTTCGCTAGCGGTCCAATCATAGTCTCAGCAATAGTGGCAGGTCATCAGGTCCATCGGGTATATGTTGACAGCGGAAGTAGTTCAGAAATTATGTATGAGCATTGTTTTTTGCAGTTAGATGAGGAAGTCAGGAAAAAGCTGGACGCCAAGACCCACTTGTTGACGGGATTCACAGGGGAAGTGGTTCAGCCGTTAGGGCAGCTCCAACTCCCGGTGGTCATTGGAAATCACACAGGGTGGCAGGAAGTAACAATGACCTTCTTGGTGGTGCGGTCGGAATCTGCGCACAACGTGATCCTGGGGAGACCCGGGTTATGCACTCTGGGCGCGGTTATATCTACGGTACACACTGCAATTAAATTCCCTACGCCAACGGGAGTCGTCACCATGTACTCTAGTAGAGAATGCAAGAATATAAGAATGCTGGCACCAGCGGCCTCGCTCCCCGAAGAAGATTCCATCCACCCGACGAGTGAAAAGTGGGTGATAAACCAGCGTTTTCCAGAACAGAAAATCACGATAGGAGGCCAACTGATGGACTCCACGAAGGATCGGCTCAGATGTTTGTTACAAAGCAACCTTGACGTTTTTGCATGGGAACCTGCAGACCTGGTAGGGGTCCCCTGAAATATCACGGAACACAAGTTAAAGACGTACCAGTCTAAGGAGCCGGTGGTACAAAAACGCAGATAAATGGGCGAGGAAAGGAGTCGAGCTGTTGTAGAGGAGGTGAAGAAGCTACTGTAGGCCGGGATCATCAGGGAAGTGTATTATCAAACCTGGGTTGCCAACCCGGTCATGGTTAAGAAGGGGGATGGCACATGGAGAATGTGCATCGACTTCAAAGATTTGAACAACGCCTGCCCGAAGGACTGTTACCCATTGCCAAAAGTTGACCTAAAGGTAGACTCCCTAGCTCCTTTTCCTTTGAAATGTTTTTTAGACGCATACAAAGGTTACCACCAAGTGCAGATGGCTCGGGAAGACGAAGATAAAACCGCGTTCTTTACGGACGCCGGCATCTTTTGTTTCACAAAGATGCCGTTTGGATTAAAAAATGCAGGAGCCACCTACCAGCGTTTAATGGATAAAGCCTTCAGCTCACAGATCGGGAGAAATATAGAAGTTTACGTTGACGATGTGGTGATCAAAAGCCGCAGTGAAGAGGCTCTGCTAGACGACATAGCCGAGACTTTCGAAACACTACGAGGAATGAGCATGAGGCTTAATCCGCAGAAGTGTTCCTTCGGCGTTGAAGAAGGAAAGTTTCTAGGGGTAATGGTAACAAAAGAAGGTTTTGAGGCAAATCCTGAAAAAATCGCAGCCGTGATCCGAATGCCCTCCCCAAAATCAGTCAAAGATGTTCAGACCCTCAATGGGCGTCTTGTGGCTCTAAACAGGTTTCTATCAAAGCATGCCGAGCGAACCTTACCATTCATGTCCACATTGAAGAACTGTTTAGATAAAAAGAAATTTGTATGGACACAAGAAGCGAAAGAAGCATTTCAGCAAATGAAGGCATACTTGGGAAATTTACCAACACTTGTAGCTCCGTTCCCAAAAGAGAGACTAGTCATGTATCTCTCTGCCGGGAAAGAAGCTGTAAGCGCCGTGTTGATGACAGATAGGGAGGGGAAGCAAACGCCAGTATACTTCATTAGCAGAATCCTAAAGGAACCAGAGACTCGATATTCACCCATGGAAAAGCTTGTCCTGTCATTAGTACACACATCTAGAAGGTTACGTCGTTACTTCCAAGCTCATGAAGTTGAAGTAAGAACGGGCCACCCAATATAACAGGTATTAAGGAAACCAGAGATTTCAGGAAGGTTGGCAAAATGGGCCATCGAGTTGGGTGTTTTCGGAATACAATACAAGCCCAGGACGGCAATGAAGGGCCAAGTAGTCGCCGACTTCCTAGCAGAAACACCTCATGATGAAGATCCAACTCTTGGCATGAATCAAGCTAAACACGTGCCAGAAGAAGAATGGTCCCTGCACACTGACGGAGCCTCCAACGACGAAGGATCCGGTGCAGGGTTGATTTTGGAAGGGCCCGAGGGGGAAGAAATAACATATGCCCTCAGGCTGGCTTTCAAAAGCTCCAACAACAAAGCAGAGTACGAGGCACTACTGGCGGGGCTCAGATTGGCAAAACAAATGAACATCCAGAAACTACACGCACATGTCGACTCGTTACTAGTCGCCAATCAAATCAATGAATCTTACGACGCGAAAGAAAACACAATGAAGCAATACCTGGATAAAGCAAAGAAGATGATAAGCGAATTCAGTAAATGCGAGGTCTCGCATGTACCTCGCAGCAAAAACAAAAAGGCGGACGCCCTGAGTAAGCTGGCTTCAGTTACGTTCAGTCATCTGGCCAAGAAAGTAAGGGTAGAGGTTCTGCAATCCCCATCCGTAGAAAGAAATGAAGTGGCGACAATCAGAGTAGAAGAAGGAAAAAGCTGGATGGATTCGATTATGGATTACTTGAAGAATGGAAACCTACCGGAAGACAGAGCAGAAGCCAGGGCGTTGCAAGCAAAAGCATTGCATTACGAGTTACAGCAGGGAGTCTTGTACAGAAGATCATTCATGGGTCCGCTACTGAGATGCTTAACACCGGAAGAGGCTAACTACGTTATCCGAGAAATACATGAAGGAATCTGTGGCATACACGCTGGACCACGGATGGTGGTAGCCAAGGCGATGGGGGCTGGATATTACTGGCCCGGTATGCATACGAGTGCGGTAAATGAGATCCAGAAATATGAAAGTTGCCAAAGACACGCTCCCATGTGCCACCGACCCAAGAACGACATGATCCCGGTTACATCGGCTTGGCCATTCCAGAAATGGGCAATGGATATTGTAGGACCTTTTCCAGTCTCAGTAGGGAAAGCAAAATTCCTTTTGGTGGCCGTGGATTACTTTACAAAGTGGGTGGAGGCGAAGGCTTTAAGAACCATCACAGGGCAGCAGGTGAAAAAATTCATGTGGGAGCATATAATATGCCGTTTCGGTCTGCCATTGTTCATTGTGACGGACAACGGTAAACAGTTCGCAGACAACCCATTCAAGTCATGGTGTCAAGAGCTGATGATTACATAGATTTTCACCTCCGTCGCCCATCCTCAAGGCAACGGTCAAGTAGAAAGGGTCAATCGAAGCATCGTGGAAGGGATCAAGACAAGGCTAGGGTTGGAGGGAAAGTGTTGGGTGGAAGAACTACCTAGCGTCCTCTGGGCACACCGAACCATGCCTAAAACGAGCCATGGGGAAACGCCATTTAGCTTGACATACGGCTCGGAAGCCATGATCCCAGCGGAAGTAGGAATGCAAACCGCTCGAGTTGCGCAGGTTAGCCAGGTTGATAATGATATGGAGCTAAGGTTAAATCTGGAACTGCTGGAAGAGCGGAGAATGATGGCTACGATTAAAGAAGCTAGACACAAGAAGGAAGTCGAAAAGTATTACAACTCTTGGGTCAAAAAACAGATGTTCAAAGAAGGGGACTACGTCCTACGCGGTAACGAGGCAAGCCGGGTAGAAGAACAAGGTAAGCTGGGCCCCAGATGGGAAGGACCATACATAGTCACGGAAGCAGGAGAAAATGGGGCTTACAAACTCAGTCACTTGGACGGGAAAACGGTTCCACGCACGTGGAACGGTGCTCAGCTACGAAAATGCTATATGTAATAGATGTATCTTCCTGATGTAATTCAATTTTCCGTTATAAAAAGGCATGCCAATATGCCAGAATTTACATCAAATCACTTAGCGTCCGTGTTAACATGTTTAAGAAAAACGAGCAAGTCACCAAGCTCGTATGTTTGATAAAAACGAGCAAGTCACCAAGCTCCTGTGTTTAAGATAAACGAGCAAGCCACCAAGCTCATATGTTTAAGTTAAATGAGCAAGTCACCAAGCTCATGTGTTTAAGTAAAACGAGCAAGTCACCAAGCTCGTATAAATGAGCAAGTCGCCAAGCTCATATGTTTAAGAGAAAAAAAAACGAGCAAGTCACCAAGCTCGCATAAACGAGCAAGTCGCCAAGCTCATATGTTTAAGAAAAACGAACAAGTCACCAAGCTCATATGAAAACGAGCAGGTCCCCAAGCTCATATGTTCAAAATCGAGCAAGTCACTAAGCTCACGCGTTTAAAAACGAGCAAATTGCCAAGCTCACATGTTTAAAAACAAACAAGCAACCGAGCTTACACGTGAAAAACCAAAACCAAGAAAAGCAGATTCAACTGGTCAAGTCGAAACCCTCAGTACCGTGGCTGGGGGAAATAACGGCTGTGGCCAAGAAAAACCAACCCTCCCCGGCTATAAGCCGCGGCTGGAGGTGGAGACAATAAGGCCAAGAAAAAACCAACCCCCTACCGGCTATAAGCCGCGGCTGAGGAATGATGTGGCCGAGACAAAAAAACAACCCTCCCCCGACTATAAGCCGCGGCTGGAGGTGGGAACAATAAGGCCAAGACAAAACCAACCCCCCACCGGCTATAAGCCGCGGCTGGGGGTGGAAAGTGATGTGGACAAGACACAAAACAACCCTCCCCCGGCTATAGGCCGCGGCTAGAGGTGGAAATAATAAAGCCAAGACAAAAACGACCCCCCCTAGATAAGCCACGGCTTGTTGATTGTGGCTGCGTGGTGAGTCGATTTAGTTGTTGGCATTAGAAATAAACAAGCAGAAGCTTGAATTTGTTGCTACATTTGAATTCTTGTGGTTTGATCAGTAGGATCATTTGTATCACTGCTGTTCATATCGATACAAAAACTTGATTAAAATCATATACCACATCTTTCAGACATTTTAACAAACAGTTGGTATGCACGATATATAATATGATGCTGATGATGATGATTCGTCTGTAAACCCACTCACACGTGAAAAAACAAAACCGCACATATAATAAGAGTTTAAACTAATAAGAGGCAAAAGAGGTACATAGGATAGTTGCCAAATACAGTACTTCAAACAAAAGTTGGCAAACGACAAAGTCCACACAATCAAGCATAATAACATAATAACAAACACCAACTACGCCTTGTTCTGAGGAACAGGAGGGTCTTTTGGCTTCAGGAAAGACTTGATCTCGGCAATATCTCGGTCACACATGGCCGCAATAGTGTCAACCATAGGAAAGTAGCCTCGTCAAAACGGATGGATTCAACACGAAGGTTCTCCAAAGCTTCACTATCAAAATTACTAGCCTCCTCAGGCTTTTTGCCCCTCAAAGCCCAGTAAGCACCATCTTTAAGACCGGCGTTATACCCAACTTTGTCAGCGAATCCATTAATCCTCGCCAACAGATCAAGACACTCATCACTATCACGTATCCTGTTGAAAGCTAATCCAATTCCATCAGTAATAAGCCACTTCCTCTCGGACGTAAGATCAACTACCCTTTGCTCGAGTTCCGAAAGGCGGTCTTCAGAAGTTTGCCTATAATCTTTAAACTCAACAGAAACCCGTTTCGTTGCAGCAGCCTGAATGCGAAGCTCCTCCCGAGCGCCATCAACCTCGCGAGCATATCTTTCCTTATCTTTCTCGGCTAACTCACAGCGAGACTCAAGGGCAGTCTGTTGGGTTTTCAGCTCAGAAACTTGTTTTTTCAGATCACGAATTTCCTTGAGACCTACAATCAGTAAATTTTAAATTAAGACAAAGCAGGAGGTATAAAAGATGAACACCAAATGACAAAAAAAAGAGACGTCAAATACCTTCAGCCCAACAGCCGTGAATCTCAACAAAAGAAAAGAAACCATTCACAATAGCAGCACAACCTTCATTAGACAAATCTTTATTTCTCAAACCCTCGGCACGATAAAGTTCCGACGGGGTACGTGAGGCAAACATAAACTCCTTGCACGGATCAGGAGTCTCGAAAGTAGTACCATTAGAGAGGTCCCAGTCAGGCACGAACTTCTCTTGCGAATTAGCAACCACATAGGCAGACAGATTATCAGGAGCAGACCCCTTCTTGTTCGAATCACCCGACGATTCATCCAAACCATTATCAGAGCTCGAAAATGTACCATAAAAGAATTATCGAAGGAAGACCCAGAAGCCAAGGTTTTCTTAGCACACGCAAAACTTTCTTTCCCTTGAGAGTCGCGGCCACTCCTTTTCCTCTAGGAGCCGTGGCCGAAGCTCCAACTTTCCCAGCAGCAGCAAGCCCCATAGTTGCCTTGGGAGCCGCGGTTTCCACCACCTTCCCCTTAGAAGCCGCAGGAGAAGCCGGGGGCCTTAGGCCAGCAGCCCCTAGCCCCTTTCGAGCCATTTTCACACGTTTTGCCACCAGAGGTATCCCCGCCACGTTTTGACCAACTCGTTTGCCAGACGACAGCGATAAAGAATATCCAGGTTGCACAACAAAATTGGCTGTCGTCTCCAGAATGAGCGAAATCCCGTCAGGTAAAGGTTCAGAATGCTCGGTAACATCCTCCGAAGCAGATAGCTTCATTCGCTCAAAAAGACCCATCCTGCAGAAAGAAAAAATCAAGAAAATGTCAAACGTCAGTCAAGTAAGATGAACAAAGCACAGAGAAAACAAGAAGAACTTACTTTCCCCCCGATAAGTCATGTACGGAACCATAGTTGGGTCAGCCCAGTTGTGGCTAACACCCGCCATCACAAGAAAATGTTCGGAATAAGTCCGAAGCATAGTCGGCTCGGCTCTTAGTAGATCATAAGCCGAGGAATCATATTCACCGGCTTTGGTGTAAAATCCTTTATAACGGTTTCGGGGGATAACCAATTCATTTTAAAAGGAATGACACGGTCGGAAATAAAAAAAAAATGATCTTTCCAATGCTTTAAACTAGTAAAGGTTCGCGAAACTAATGGAGGAGTTGGAGATTTTCTCTTTTCAAAGGTCAACCAATCCCCTACCCGATTAAGCTTATAAAAAGCTCTAAAAAGAGTCACACCGGGATCAACTTTGAAAGCACGACATGATATCTCAAAATGGTAAACCTTAATCAAGCCTAGTGGAACAAGCTGGGTCAAATGCATATCATAATATCTAAGCAAGCTACACAAAAACGACTAACGGGAATCCGAAAATTACTAAAACTAAAAAAGAAGCATACAAAGCAATCATCCCATTCGGTGCATCTTTCACACTAGACCCGGAGGGAGGAAGAAGAGGATTCAACTCACTATTTATACCATATCTAGTGACAAAGTTGTTCAAGTAATCCTGTGAAATAACTGATCTCTGATCACTCATGTCACTCCTACACTCCATGGAATAAGATAAAAAAGATAGATTGAAGAAGAAACTTACTAGAAAAAAAAGAAAGTCTTGAAGCTTGAAAGAAGACGAGAAAGTTTGAGGATAGGAAGGAAGATGAAAGAATGAGGAAATGTGGAAGAAGTTGGAAAGTTCAAAATATTTAAAGGAAAAAAGGGGGAGGCAAAACCGAGGGACCTCGGTCACATCGACAGGGCTAGCGCCGCCCTAGGAAGGAAGGGTCAAATCGACACCTTTTCATTTTTTCAAAAAAAAAAAAAATCGGACCGATTGAACTATATTCGACGTCTTACTCCAATACAATGGTGAAAACCACCGCATTGGACTAGGGGGACATGATGGGGTAACACCCCTTAAATGACAAACAAACCCGACCGCGACACAAAAAGGAGCCACGGATCACTCCGGCCACAGCTCACGCAGAAGAAACAAGATCCAGCCGCGGCTCCAAGGGCTGCAAGCCCAGCCGCGGCACATCCCAGGAAAGAACAAAGGGGGGGCCGAAATACAAGGCCCTAGCCGCGGCACCGTCAAATCCCAAAACCTGAACGTCCAAATAACACAAGGAGATAAGCGTTCAACACTTGGAAGGTTCAAAGTATTAAAAGACACGTCACAAGCAAGACAGACGCTTATTGGTTAATCAACGAACATTGTCAGGACAAAAGACAACAAAACAAGTGGAGACAAACCTGACTAAACTAGAGAACAGAGGAGGTCAAAGTCAACTATGAAGACAAAGGGTATTAATGTTAAGTGAGAAACCCTTTGCAACAAAAGAGAGAAGAATCTCCTGTCTAGAGAAGTGTAGAGGCAGATCCTTAGACTTTGACATTCCCAAATAACAATAAGCTGAGAAACAGCCAAGATCAACAAACATTAAAATAGAGACCATCAATATTGAAGATAAACACAAGACAGAAAAACCAACAACCTTCTCTTAACCTACCAAAAAACCATAATCCTGGTGACAATTAAGCACTGCTCCTCAAATCTAATCTCTTGATTACGATTCGTGTAGCAACACGGTAAAAGTAATTAAAATAATAATTACTTTTATATAACTATAGCTTTTTAAAATATGCATTAAAAAGTTTGAAATATAAATAAAAATTTACGTAACACTTAAATTGAGAAACTAGGAAAACAATGAAAAATTGAAGAAATGTGAAAGTTGATGTGAAGTTAATCGAAAAAGAAAATAACTATACCGTTATGACTTAGTAACATAAAGTGTGCGTGGCAATAAGGTAAGAGCATTCACAGTCCATTCCTTATCTTTATCCATATATTACATTAAATTACTACTTCTTCTATCTCCTTTTAATTAAATAATATATTTTATACCTTTTTCATTACCTTTTCTCTCTCCTTCACTCACAACTTTCAAAAATATTAAAAAATTTATAAGGATTGTACAGTGATTCTTCAAATATACCAATCCACAATAACATTTTCTCTCTCCTTCACTCACACCACTCAAAATCATTCCATATAATATACCAACACACTCACATGATTATGGGCACGGGTTGTGAATGCTCTAATAACCACTAACCCGACTGTTAAAAAGAAAACAAAATTTTAGAGCGCGCTTATAGTTTGTGGCTAAAAATGTTGTTAAAGAAGCATGTCACCAAAAACAATATTTTTGTGATTTCCTACACCTTTTATTTGACTAAACTAAAGGGTAATCAAAGTAGGGTTTACAGTCTGTATCTGTCTCTTTCTCTTTCTCTTTCTCTGTGCTGATGCTTTCCGGTGAGCAAAGCACAGTAATGACGACGACGACCACCCGTTTCTGAACCTTAAATCGTCTCCTCCCAGCGCCCCCAAAGTCCAAACCAACATTTTCAGCTCCAAACCAAACCAACAATGGCATCTTTCTCCCTCATTCTCCTACACATTCTGCTCCTCATACCCGCCGGAGTGACGGCAGATCTGTCCTCCGACCGTGCTGCCCTCCTCTCCCTCCGCTCAGCCGTGGGTGGCCGCACCCTCTTCTGGACCACTACCCAGCAAAACCCTTGCGTCTGGCAGGTGTGCATTGCGACGACACCCTTCACCGCGTCACCGCCCTCCACCTCCCCGGTGTCTCCCTCTCCGGGCAACTCCCCCTCGGCATTTTCGGAAATTTGACTCGCCTACGCACCGTCAGCCTCCGCTATAACTCACTCTCCGGCCCCCTTCCGTCCGATCTAGCTTCCTGTGTCGATTTGCGCAACCTCTATCTTCAGGGTAATCACTTCTCCGGCACATTGCCTGAGGCTCTTTTCACCAGTTTACGCGCTATTGTTAGGTTGAACCTTGCTGGTAACAATTTCTCAGGCGAGGTCTCGAGTGGTTTCAACAATTTCACTCGGTTGAGAACGCTTTACCTTGAGAATAACAAGTTTACAGGTGCTCTGCCGGAGCTCAATCTCCCCAAATTAGAGCAGTTTAATGTCTCATTCAACAACCTCAATGGTTCTGTACCCGAATCTCTCCAGTCAAAACCTAAAGAGTCGTTCGCCGGGAATTCTCTCTGTGGTTCTCCTCTGGACCGATTCTGCCCTAGCAAAGAAGACGTTCCTTCCGGCGCTTTCGGTGGATTTCAACAGAAACGGGAAGAAGAACACCGGTTTGTCCGGCGGTGCCATTGCCGGAATTGTTATCGGGTCCGTACTAGGGCTCATTGTGCTCCTGCTGTTACTTTTTTTCCTTTGTAGGAAGAGAAGCGCGAAGAAAACAAGCTCAATCGACATTGATGCACTGAAGCTCACAGAGGCGGATATGGGTGCCGGAAGCGCTGCTGTGGCGACATCTTCGGCGGTGGTTGGTGGTGGTGGTGGTGGTGGTGAAGGCAGTGGGAACAAGAAGCTTGTGTTCATGAGGAATTCGTCTAGCGTTTTGATCTGGAGGATCTGCTACGGGCTTCTGCGGAGGTTCTGGGGAAGGGGACGTTCGGGACTTCGTACAAGGCGGTGTTGGAGGGTGGGATGATGGTGGCGGTGAAGAGATTGAAGGATGTTACGGTGTCGGAGGGAGAATTCAGGAGAAGATTGAGTTTGTGGGTTCAATGGATCATCAGAATCTGCTTCCACTCAAAGCTTATTACTACAACAAGGATGAGAAGCTGCTGGTGTATGATTATATGCCCATGGGAAGCCTTTCGGCACTTCTTCATGGTTTGATTTCTTCTCCTTCTTCTTCATTCATAGGATAACTACCCTCTTTGATTGGCATTCATACTTGCTTTTCTTTTTTGCTAAAATGAATACAGATAAACATACACAACTTTTTGTTTGTTCTTTTGGGTTTGGTTGGTTCACATTTATCTCTTGATTTGTGTATGTGAAGTTATGAGCGCCTGATATAATCCTTGTGAAATTTGAAATCAAATCTAAAACCTTTTCAATTGAACTATTTTATGGAACGAAAGATGAGCACATGAACACCACAATGATTGTTTCTGTTAGTAAAAAGAATTTGCATATGGTCAGGAAACTAACTAATCTGTTTGTATCTCATTAGCGTGAACCCATATGTGTGCAGAAGCCTCAATTGTTCATTTGTATGCTTTACATATAGTAATTAAAAATCCAAATATATTATTAACAAAGTCTCCTCATGAGACAAAACCTAGTTTCTGTACCAATAATGCTAAACCCAACACACAAATTTACTTTAAAAATCTACATTGTTTTTTAGAGCTATTTATAAAACAAATGCTTAATTATTCTCTCTGATTGACATATGTAATAACCATACCAATGAAGGGACCATTTTTCCTTAGCAAAATCATTCTTTCTCGCAACCTACTTTGTTCTTTTAGCGCTTCTTTATCCCAGCTTTTCGTATTTAAGTATGACATTGTTGTTATCAAGTTTTGTAGTTTGAACAAATTCAAAGGGCTCTCAATTTCAAGCATTAATCAATAATTGATTTTGCTCAACCAAGGGAGTGTGGTATTACAGATGATATAATGAGGTGGGTTGGGTAATGGTGACTTTTCTAATAATACCCATTAGGAATGAATCCTAACCCATCCTCAAGTAAAACTGTTTTTTTTTGGGTTATTTCTCATAGGCTCGATCAAGAGAGAACAGAACATTATTGTTGTTATTTAGATATAAAGTATTTTGATTATGATTGCTGGTTATTCCAGGAAACAAAGGAGGTGGCAGGACACCGTTGAATTGGGAAGTTCGATCAGCCATTGCTCTTGGAGTTGCCCGTGGAATTGAGTATTTGCATAGTCATGATGACCATGCCTCACATGGGAACATCAAATCATCAAATGTCCTCTTAACCAAATCCTTACAGGCCTGTGTTTCTGATTTTGGCTTAGCCCCTCTTGTGGGCCTGCCATCAACCCCAAACCGAGTTGCTGGATATCGCGCACCTGAGGTCACTGACCTACGCAGAGTCTCCCAAAAGGCTGATGTTTATAGCTTTGGTGTGTTAATATTAGAGCTTCTAACAGGAAAGGCCCCGACCCATGCCCTATTAAACGAAGAAGGGTTGAACTCCCGAGGTGGGTGCAGTCGACGGTCAAAGAAGAGTGGACTTCTGAGGTGTTTGACCTTGAGCTACTAAGGTACCAAGATGTAGAGGAAGAAATGGTGCAACTTTTGCAGTTGGCTGTAGATTGTGCAGATCAGTACCCTGACAAGCGACCGACAATGTCAGAGGTCACGAGGCGGATTGAGGAGCTGCGTGGTGCTAGTGGCTCGAACCCAGGTCATGTTCATGGGCTAGAGTTGGAATGACTCTTCGGTACTAGGAGGGCAAAAGAAATGAGGTTGAATTAATGTGTTGGTTAGATTTGGAATTGGATGCGTCATCATGGTGTTGTAATTATGATTGCTTTGTGTTTCATGTTTTTCTAGATAATAGGTAGTGGTTGTACCTGTCTTTGACTGCTGGCAATTACTAAACTTTCTTTCCTTTTCATGCACCGATGCCTTTTCGGCCCAATTACTCTTTGCACATTTGCCATTTAATGTGATGATTTTTTATGCCTTTCAATCTTTTAGTTCAGCATGTTGAAGCAGCTAAAAGATGGATTTTGGTGGACTAGCTTCTCGCTAGTTTCACCGCTGGTTTTCTCATAATAATGTTCTTGCCTCTCAAAAAGAAAATAATAAAAAAAGCTTGATAATATTCTCGCCTTTCAAAAAATAATATTAATAAGAGAGAACCAAATGGATGTTCTTAAGGGTGGATAGGTGAGTAAATGGAGTAGAATAGAAGGTGTTTTACAAAAAAACCATAAATGGATGGGTGCATTACCCAGATGAGTTAAAAGAAACGTGCTAAATAGACGGGTTAATGGTTGGTTAAATAATGGTGAAAAACAACCACTAGCATAATCTATAATCTAATAGTAAATGGGTACGTTCTCAATTCAAAAGGAGATGGTTAAAGTGAAGAGGGTAAAACAAACATAACGATGTGAAAGTGTATTAAGCTTGAATAAATAATTACGTAATAAATCGTTATTCAGACCATTAAATTGTTATTCAACTATTTAGGTCATAGTCATAATTAAGGTCTTAATTTTAAGCAAACTAGTGGGTGAAACCCACACTCGTAAAACGGGTGTAAATGTTTATAAAACTTTGTATCTTTGACTAACCATACCTTGTTGTGCTAATATGTGATTTAAAATATGACCGGATTGGACCAACCAGTTTAACAAGCAACTAGCATGTTAATAAGGATTCAGAGATAACTGAGTTCAAACCCAACCGTATAAACCAACGATGGATCAGAAGAAAATCAAAAAATAAAAAATAACATTTTATATTTTAACTGAAATAGATATTTTTCATGGCCTTGCATAACAAAGGATGCGCAAATATTAGTTTGTTTTTCTTCAAGTCCATGTATTCTTTTTTATAGTTGTTGAACTCTCATTTTTCTTCTCTATTTGATCAATGTGGGATATCAAACATATCTATAATACTATAGGGAGGAGCAAATTTGGTAAATAACAAGTTGTTTATGCATATGACTTGTACCAAATGCAAAAAAACTTGTTCTTAAGTGTTTTAAAAATGGATTAAAATTACAAGTGTTGTCTCAAATGTTGTACTATATAGAGTATGGATATAGATAGATTAGTATAAACTTAAGTGTATTAAATTTAATTAAAAAATGATGGAGTACAAGCATTTAAAGCTTAAAAGTGGTATAATGAAAATAAATCTTATAACATTACACATTAAAGCTTGTAACTATCCATATGTCATCTTAAAATTGATGTAAAATTATAAATATACTCATAGATTCTCATTATATTGTAGTATAGATAAGTATTTATTAGTTAGCCCGACCTAAGCTGATATTCGTCACTAAACTCTAAAAGATTTGTTTCAACTCAAATGTATATTAAATTTAGTTAAAATTTTATATACTTCTAGGCTTGCAAACGAATCAAACACACACAACAAACCGTTTAACAATGGTTACTTCCATTCGCTCGTTTAATAATGAATGAACATAGACAATGAATTTCGTGTGATAATTAAATGAACATACCACGAAAAGGTTGTGTTCATTCAATTACGTTCGTAAACGTTTAATAATATGTATGTTTATATTTATTTAAGTTTATTTATGTTCGTTTATATGTTCATTCATTAAAATTTTCATACTATTTTTTTAATGTTTTTAGTAATTATCATAACATTTAAACTTCGTCATTTGCTGCTTATATCTTGTTAAAAACTTAGTAACTGAACTTTGAGACATTATTTTGTGAAAATATTTTTTGATTATTATGTATAAGTGTGTGTTTTTATTTTGGGATGATAATGTTTATGAGTATTATGTCAAATGCTTAACTTCATTTTTGTTTAAGGTGATTTTGTCTAATCTTTGGAATTAAGAATGTTCATTTTTTAATGCTATATGTTTGTTTGTGTTCATATACGTTCCTTTGTGTTTGTGAACCACTCATGAATCCATTAACTAATGAACACGAACAAGTTTAGTTTCTTAATGAAGGAACACAAAAAATTTCATTTTGTTATGTGTTCGTAACCCATTTTGTGGACAAGCTTAATGCTAAACAAATGAATGTAGACGAGACTTCGTTTAGTTTGGTTCTATTCATTCACGGCCCTAATTACTCCACTTGGTATGAGTCCATGCAGAGTAACCTTCTAAGACTATACATTACACCTCTTATTCATAAGATACATATCAACCCTCCTTAATCTTTCATCACATCGGTTAAACTGTTTTATACATATTTTTCATATTTGAAATCCTTTGTGCTTTAGTTTTAATACAAAGAATAATTGTTAATTAAAAAATTACATAAGAATAAGAAAAAACTCCATCACTTGAATTGAAAAAAAAATAAACGTAAAATACAAATAAAAAGGGTGAGGGGTGAAAGTGTTAAATATGAAATTTGAAGGGTGAGAATCGGCTGGTGATAAAGGCCACCGACCTTTGCTTTTAAGATGCATATAATTGACACACACTATAATGTAACTTCTGAATCAGAGCACTTTGATTGTTTCAGGCAACACAAAACTTCTAAAGAGTGTTTACTATTAAGCACGTACTTTGATAGTGAGACTTATCCACATCAATGGAAGCGTGATATCGATAGTAGGCATCGACATCAGTAGCAACCAAGCATCTACATATTCTTTGGTGGTAACGAAGTACAATGTAAACTTCTAACTTCAGCAGCAAAAACATAACAAACATTAATTGAGTTGTGGTAAATATCACTCTCAGATAACCCAATAGTTTATATAGGAAAAGTTCTTTGTTTTCAAGAGTGTTTGTATCTCTATTTAAAAAATTTAAATTGATTATATATCAACTGGTTCTTAAATCTGATCTGACCAACCTACTAGTGAATCAGTAACACGTCTAGTTCATTTTTCAGCCCGTTTTAAACATTTTCCATTAGTGTAAAGAACATTGATGATGGAAGCACATAATTTTAGTTGTTGATTTAGTTCAAAATTCAACATCAAGCTTTGACTCCACTTCTTTATCTTATTGTTTGATGGTATAAATAAACCTAAACAATATTTTTCTTCTAGCAACTTAAGAAACCTATTAAAGGATTGTGGTTTTGTTCAAAACTGTAACACTCGTCACCTTCAGGCCCGTTAAATTACCTGAAACATGTTATTATTCAAATAATGTGTTATGTGCCTTGATGGATTTAATTTATTTATAATTATATAAATGCTTCCGTTAGTTAGCCGCGTTAAGATTTTAAATTATAAATAAAACTTTTTAGACTAATATTATATATATTATCATTCATAAAGGAAAACATTAGTAATTGAACATGTGTCATCTATATCAATCACAAGAGCCTTCAACATATCTTTGATCAAAATAGTTGAAGATGTGTCTAAGACGATGGGTTGGGCTTCTTAGCGATTATATCTGAGATTCGATATCATCTGGGGAAGGAGAATATGATGGCTATTGCGTTGAGTAGAAAGGAGTGTGTTATACCCTTATGTGCACGAGCCTTGTGAATGATTATCCAATCAAACCTAGAGGCTTAGATTTATCAGCACAAGGTGAGATGTTTGAAAAAGAAGAATATTGCAAGTGAGGAGTTCCATGGGTAGATAAAGAAATGGAACAGAATAAGGTTGTTTTGTGGGTCGTATATGGGTGTCAAAGTGGGGAAACGTATGGAAACTAGTTATAAACGAGACACATAAGTCAAGATACTCTATTTAGTCTGGCGTGTACAACATGTTTTAAGACTTTAAGGATTGTATTGGTGGCCAAGTATGATGAGGATATTGCCGCTTATGTTAGCGGATTTTTAACCTACCCCATGGTTAAAGCCGAACATTATAAGCTTCAGGATTACTATAGAAACCAGAAAGCCTTGATATAAAAGGGAGAATATAGCGACGGATTTCATTACTAAGTTCCAAGGATAAGTATTGGGCATGACTCGATTTGGGTTATCGCGGACCGAATGACGAAATACGTACATTTTTTACCAACTCCAAAAGATTACAAAATAGAAAAGCTTTCAATTATTTATGTGAATGAATTTGTGACTAGACATAATGTGCTTATGTTGATCACTGGATTACACATGATACTGGAAAGTCCTCAAAGGGCAATGGAAACTCGATTAAACTAACACCGCTTATCGTCCACAAACCGATAGGCAAAGTGAACGTATTATACAGACACGGAACATGCTTAGGGAATGTGTGATTGATTTTGGTGAAAGTTGGGATACTTAATTGCCATTGAGTGAGTTCTTATATAATAAAATGAAGTGTGGATCACCTATATGTTGTCCTGTAGTTGGTGAAATCCAGTTAACAGGTACTGAGATTATTCAAGAAACAACTATAAAATATTTCAAATCAAAGATAGATTGAAGCGAGCCAGAGATCGTTAGAAGTGTTAAGCTGATAATCACAAAAAACTTTTAAAATTTTGTGTGGGAGGTTGGTTCTTGCTGAAAGTCTCTCCTTGGAAGATATTGTATGATTTGGAAATAAAGAAAAAGTAGCTCTAAGATATGTGACTATTCTAGATCACTTAAAGGATTGATCCTATAGCTTATCGATTTAAGTTACCTTAGGAGTTGAGTGGTGCGCATGATTCGTTTATTGTATCAAACCTTATGAAATGTTTGACTGATGGTTCTCTTCATGTACAAATCAAAGTCCCAATGTAATAAGAAACTCCATATTATGAAGAACCCCATAGAAATAATGGATTGAGAGGTTAAACATTTGAAGCATAATAAGACTCCAATCGTCAAGGTTTGATGGAACTCTATGCTAGGCCCTGAGTTACATGGAAGTGGAAAGATCATATGAAACTTAAATATCCGCATCTGTTTACAGAAGGAACTTCAAGATCTAATTCCAGTTAAATTTCGAGACGAAATCCTCTTAACTGGGGATATAGTGATACCCGTCACTTTCAGGTCCGTTAAATTAACTTGAATCCCATTATAATTCAAATAATATGTTATGTGCCTACGTGGATTTAATTTAATTATAATTACATTAAATGCAATCATTATTTAGTCATGTTAAAATTATAAAATTATTAATAATTTTTAGACTAATATTATATATACGATCATTCTCAAGAAAAAACATTAGTACGGGCATCATGATGCCACAAGTTTAAGACGAGTCGATATCTAATCATGTCATGCTTCGATTCATGTCCTAAGATTTTAGCAGAGTTCATTGCCTCTGCCCCACTCACGTCGTTGTTAAAACCAGATAACGGATTAGGCCTATTGCTGTGGGTGCGATTTGGAGGAGGCTAGTCTCTAAGGTGGCTATGAGGGGTGTTAGGAAGGAGATGGCTAAATACCTTGGCGACTTCCAATTTGGGGTAGGGATCCCTAGTTCATTGCCTCGGCCCTACTCACGTCGTAAATAAGTTTCACTCTGATGGGTCTTTAGCTATGCTAACCGTCGATTTCTCTAAGGCCTTTAACTTAGTTGATAGGACAACATTATTATGGGAGGTTTGGATGCGTTGCTAGTCCATTTCTTTTTCGGTTGACTTTTTATATGGCCATCAGCTAGGCTATATCTGGGGGATGACCATATTTTATCCACGACAGGGGTCGAACAGGGGGATCCCTTAGGGCCTTTCCTTTTGCTCTAGTTCTGCACCTGCTTATGCATTAGATCAGGGATCGTTGCAAGCTTCTATTTCATGCTTGGTATCTTAATAATGGTACGATTATTGGGGAGGCTAGAGAAGTGGCTAAGGCCTTAGATATCATCATGGCTAAGGGCCACGCTTGGGTCTTCAACTCAACATTAAGAAAACATAAATTTTTGGCCGTCGTTTAATAGGGTGAAGGTGCAAGATGGTTTGTTTCCTTGCGAGATCGAATGACCGGAGCTAGGGGTGAAACTCCTTGGGGTTGCTGTTATGGCTATGAAAAGGGCTTCTCTGTTACGACCGTGTACGTACAGAGTACTAACTGATTCAACGTGAAACCAGATCAAATAGTGCGGAGTCCTATTGATTGGCGATCCAATCAGGGAGAACGTTAATCCGATCAAAACTAACGATTAGAATACGTTAAGAATTGATTAGAAGTGATCAGAAACGTTCTATGAAGTTGGAAGGGACTCTCTGGACGAACATGGACGGCTAGGGTTAAGAATTCTTGAAGTGTTCCATTCTTCCACGAATTAAGTGGTATTTATAGGTTAAAGTTTTCATTCGCACGACTGAGCCATGCGTATGGCTCAGTCGTGCGACTGAGTCGTACGATTGATTTCATTCGTACGACTGAGTCAGTCTTATGACTCAATCGTGCATTTGGCTCAGTCACCTGGTTCAGTCGTGAGACTGGCCCATTCACATGGTCCAATCGTGCGACTGAATCATGAGACTTAGTTAAACATATTCCTGAACCTTTAACGATACAAAACTATGTCTAACAACTGTAAACCTATATAACATGTTCACACAAGTGTGTAATAATCAATCATATGAATAGATATAACATCAATAACCAATAAACATTCAACGAAGAGTTTTCATTACATATACAAACATTATATCAGTGTAACAAAATGAAAGTCAATTACATTTAAGATCGTAAGAACTAGAACTAGGGACATATGTACCAACAAACTCCCCCTTGGACCTAGTTCTATCTATTCTTTGACCTCCTTTGTAACTCTTCGTATCTCTTAACTCGTTCTTCTCTTGAAACCCCAACATGAATATCAAGTGCAAAGCATAAACATATAACATGTTGAAACTGTAGTGCTTGCTCGATATCCTGCGCATCAAAAAATAGTGGCCACTTGTACAAGTGTAAACATCATTGCAGATAAGTTTGTGAGCCACATTGGGTCAAATACCCTTATTGCTCTCTACCGTCCCCTCCCGATCCAAAACTATAACGGCTTCTCAGTGCGCCAGTCATAATACCACCATTTGAAATGGGGTGTAAAGTCTTGTGGCATCTCCCTCAATGGAATACGAGACATTGTGCGCGGAGGGTGCCATTTCAAGACTACCTTTGGTCTTCCTAGGTAGGGTCAACCTCTGTCTTATAATGAACCTTTTGGGCTGTTGAGGTTTGAAGTTGACCCACCTTGTATGGTATTCCCTTTTCATTGACTTCTCGAACCATCCCGATATCTTTCCGGGTACAGCATAAAAGGTTCAAGTTGGCAAGACGGTTAAGCTCAAATCCAGGGAGAGTTTTCAGATCGTGTGGGAATCTGAAATACTCTATGTCCTTCTCTCTCTTGACAACATATACATTGAGGTCCTCAAAATACGCCCGGCTTATGATCTTGCTAGACACCTTCTGATGCTTCTTTACCTTGTAGAGCTTGTGTAGGCGTTTGACTTTACAGGCTCTCGCTGTTTCTTCATTTCTCCAGGCAGGCTGCCCACTCAGCCTTTTTGGTTGCTAGATCAACCATCATCTGCCTGAGGAATTTCTTCTGTAGCTTATTTTCCAGCTATCTTTTCTTCAACTTTATCGAATGCACTGCTGCCAAATGTTTCTCCTAAATCTGGTAGTACTTCGCCTTCGGCGTTAGTATACTGGGATAATGGTCAGTAGTAACATCCTCGATCTCCACCTCATCGTCATCTTGTAGTTCCTCATCACTGACTACGTCGACTTCGGGAGCATCCTTCACCAATTCATCTGGATTTAGACTGAACAGTTCGGCAATCTGTTCATCTGTCATATCATGGATTATCTCTCCCTCTTCAGGTGTGTAGCTGACCGAGCAATGTACAATCCCTTGCAAATCAAGAATCATTGTCAATTGAGTCTTGATTTGTCGAAGGGGTACCACATCATGCTTGTCAGCCTGTTTAGTTGAACCTGTTAAAGAAATAAACAAACACAATAGAGTTAGTATACATGATGCACATGATAAATGATAGTTCACTTTTCATTTATTTATTTAAATAAACATTAATACATGATTTCAGAACAAAAGTTTAATAACATATAGACATCTAAGCTTTAATTTGCCTTGAATCATGGCCGGGTCTTCTGTAGATGGGGAGGTAGGTGGGGCAGATGATGATGCTCCTTGGTCTTGTCTCTTCTTCGTTCTTTGCTCTTGACCATGAGCAGAGGCAGATGCAGCTGCATCTCCTTCATCGTCCTCATCATCATCTTGCCTCCCTCTTGCTTCTCCATCACCATCATCATCATCATCACTGTCATCATCTTCATCATCATCCTCATCATCATCTCCATCATCATCTCCTTCACCGAGCTTCAGAGGCTCATCCTTAGATCCTTATAGTTGGGCATGGTCTTCTTGTTTGCAGCCTCCAACTCCTCCAGCTTCTTGGTAGACTCCTCCTTATGCTCTTGGAGTTGAGCAATCTGCTGTGCCTGCTGTGAAATCTGCTGAGCTTGATATGCATTAAGCTCCCCCAGCTGACGTAACTGAGCGGTTTTTTCTTCATCAGCAGCTAACAGTTCAGCATCATTCTGTTCAGTACTGCTAGCTGTTCCTCTACCCCAATGGGGGCAGAGTAGATCCGTGGGGTATGTGGAAGGGCCGGCTTTGTAGCGTGGGTGGTGGTAGCAGTGGCTGTGGTGAATATGGGTGGTGGTGAATGGATGGGTGGAGAGGTATGAGGTGTGGTTGTGGAAGGTGGAGTAGTAGTGGTGGGAGGTGTGTAGTGGTAGTGGGTGGTGTAGTGGTAGAGGTGGTGGTATGAAGTTGAATCTCGGCCGCTTCCCCTTCTTACCGTAAGGCTGAGCCATCCTCTTCTTCGAGTCCCCTTGGACCCGGAGGCTCCCCCTAGGCTACTGGCTGGTCTGGGGTGTATGATAGATTTGAAATAGCCTCCCCAGACCCGCCCGGACATCCACCAACCGTCCTAATCCCCCTCTCGGTGGCAACCACCCGGCTGCCCACCGTCCGAGTCAGCGGCTCCTCGTCCGACTCCTCTTCATCAGGATGGAAGTCCTGATGGAACCCTACAGTCTCTAAATCACCTTGTGGAGATGGTGGAGATGTAACATCAGCAGTAGTGGTCTGAGTATGAGAAGGACCTATATCTCCACCATCACCACTATCAGAGTCATCATCACGTAAAGCTATCTGCTCTGTATCAGACTCACTATCATCGTGGCACCATTTTCGCCTAGCTGGCACCACATAGTCCTCCCGAGCCAGATGCCCGAATAATCTCCTTACAGAGGGCTTCACTTGCTTACCCCGGTACACCTTATACGCCCCAGTGTTGTGTCATCCATCACCTCGATGTCAACATCCTCCTTCTCCTTGGGCAGCGAGAGGAGCTTCTGATCTATAATCATCTGCAGAAAGCGTGGGTACATGCAAAAGCTTTCTTTCCCCTTCGCCTCAATGTTCTCCACCAAGTAGGTGAAGATCATCCTCGAAAAGCTGCATGAATGATTCAGCACCAATGCCACGTAGGCGTTCTGCATTGATCGGAGAGCTCGTTGAAGCCACCCTTCCTTGAGGCGATGCATCTCAGTAGTACATGGGCTAAGTATTTGAACTGGGGGCACAAGTTGCTCTTATTGAGCATACTTGCATTGATGTCCCCTTAGTACTTAGCCCTCATGAAGCAACCTCGAACAGTAAGGGATGTAATTGGGTGGGGCAGTCAGCATCATCCCCGAACTCTAACACAGTCTTGATATCTTCCTCTGAATCTCTATGGACTCCCCAAATATGGAACTCCTGATACGATGGGGCTCAGAGGACCTGTCAACTACAGTGCTTTCCCAGAAAGCCTGCTATACTGATCTATAAGGTGTGCACTGTGTCGAGATAGCTCGAAATATCCTCGATCGACGTAGAAAAAGAAATAATTCCGGCAAACTCCGCAGCATTGCGGGATGAGAGATCAAGATGAGCACAGATGTTGTGCTTAGTGCTTATCGTCCATCGACTTACCATCTATGACACAAAGTAAATAAACATTAGTACGTGTCAAAGAATACTAGTTTTGTTCCATGAACTTGAAAATTTTGTTCAGTCGTGTGACTGAGCTGAGCGACTGAGTTCTAGTAGTGCGAATGATCTCATACGTATGACTGAGTCATGCGACTGGACTTAGTCATATATGTTCTCTCATGCGTTTACCTCAGTCATGCGATTGAGGTCATACGCATGGTTCAGTCGTGCGATTGAACCATTCGTCCATCTCAGTCGTGTGGTTGAGCCATTCGCATAGCTCAGTCGTGCGATTGAAGTTCATCAGGTGTCCAATCGCATGTCCGACTGTTTGTTCATTCGAATTCGATTTTTGAGCAATACTTGATGTTAAACGTTATGGATTGACTCATTAGGTTCTCAGATGACAGACTAAACCCCTAATAACTTTAACTTGATCAAAATGCTTAGTTTAGTGGTTTATTAGTCACATTTAGGTTCGGTAACATTAGGTCATAATTTCGATCTTTTAGACGTGTAGTAGTAACTGTTTTTTTTCGTACTACATCTTCGTGCAGTACCTGTATACTCAAAACAAAACGTCGAGAGCGTCAAACC